>JAMPIV010002572.1:0-301702 GCA_024509875.1 Oreohelix idahoensis | reverse complement strand
TGGGTAATAGAGTAGTAATGGGGTTGTGGGTGGAAATTGGATGGTATTGAGGTGGGGATGGGTTGTGGGGTTTGGGGTGTAGGGGGATGAAGTGTGTGGATTGTGAGAGGGTTGTAATGAGTGTGTTGGTTAAGTTTTTGAAGGTGTTTGTGGGAGAGATGGGTGTTTGTCTTGTTTATTTGAAAAAGGTGGATTAGGGGGGGGTTTGTGCGATTGAGTTGGGTTGTTGAGTATGAGTGGGGTGGAGGGAGATAGGGGGGTGTTTGGGAGAAGTGGGGGTAGGGGGAGAGGGTGGGTGTTGTTTGAGAGAGTTTGTAATTGATTGTTGTGGAGTTTGTAAGTTAATTTGTTGTAATTAGAGGGCACCACTAGTGTGCTGGGTGAGTAGTTTGATAGTGAGTGAGTGTATGGGTAGGTTTTTGGTGAGTGTTTGTGGTGAAAAAAACCCACCCAACAACAACCTCCACCCCCCCCCACCCAGTGGTGGTTGTTGGAGGGACACCCAAAATCACAACTTGTGTTATTTTCATGTTTTGGTAGCACCACTAAGGCAGTGATGTGTGTTGGTGTTTGGTCATAAAGTTAAGAAATTGAATGGCAGCACTGAGATCAAGAATAGGCAAAAGCCAGCAGGGCATGAGGTAAAACATTGGAGTTAGTAGTACATGGGACATGACCCAAGGCAACCTTATTACTCTTAAAGGTTAAGATAAGAGGCAGCGTTTATGTGCAACAAGGTGAATGGACCCAAGAGACTGATTGGTATTGAGATTGCCAGGGGAGTGGGTGACCCACAGATTTTCAAAAATGGTGACAAATCGACAATGGTTTGGGGGGAGCAGGAGAGGCATAGACCCTTCAGTGACCCTGGTAAAATCTAACTGATTAGGGAATCCCCTAGAGCAGAGACTCCGATGTGCCTTCTACTGAAGAAGCCACAACTGGAAGAGGTCCAGGATATGCTGAAATCTGAGACAAACTGAAGTACTCAACTTTTAAGACCTAATCTTCACACTCAACAGCAAATTTGCTGCTGTGAAAAGGCCGTTGAGTATAAGAGTGAGATCCATCTTTGTTTCATAGATCTAGAAAAGGCATTTGACAGGGTCCTCTGGAGCAAACTTTGGGACTGTTTGGCAAGGAAGAACATTCCAGCATCTCTGAATCATGCTATATAGAGCTTCTACACGTCTTGCAGAAATTGTGAGGACAGCAAACTATAAGTCAGAAGAGTTCAGGACCACCACTGGTGTAAGACAAGGTGATATCCTGTCACCTTATCTTTTCATACTCCTCATGGACGATGTCATCAAGGCATGTATAGATGATGAACAAGAAAGTATTCATTGGGGTAAGATGAGAGAGGTCTGCATTTCAGAGCTGGCATTTGCTGATGATGTTGTCCTGATTGCTAAATCAGAGGCACATCTCCAATTCAACCTGCAAGTCTGGAAGGAAGAGCTGGAGAAGAGAGGGATGGTCATAAGCAGCTCTAAAACAAAATCCATGGTGATATCACGAGAAGAAAGAAGACATCAGATTAAGCTGGGAGAAGAGGTCCTGGAGCAGGTCGACCACTTTAAATATCTCGGAGCTACTATAGACCGAAAGGGAGGCATCAAAGAAGAGTTGGCCACTCGAAAAGCAGCAACTGGGAGACTTTTTCAGGCCATAAATCGAGGATTCCTCAGCAAGAGAGAGGTTGGTAAGAAAACGAAGATAGCTTAATACCGTTTCACCTATGTCCCAGTCTTGACATATGGATGCGAGTCATGGGCAATGACTACAACTCACAAAAAAGCCAGATCCAAACCTCAGAAATGAGGTATCTGAGGAAGGTGGTTGAAGTAACAAGAAGAGACATGGTACGCAACCAGACGATACGTCAAGGCCTTAAATCCTACCCCCTGCAGACCCAAGTAAAACAGTCCCAATTAAGATGGTTTGGCCATGTCTGCAGAATGGGAGAAGATCGGATACCACGACAAGCATGGGAAACAAAGAGCCAAGGATCCAGACCCCCCAGAGTTTGCTGGGAGGACAACATTAGACAATCTTTGAAGAACCGAGGACTAGAATGGAACCAGGCCAGGAGGAAGACAGCTGATAGGATGGTCTGGCGCTCTCTCTTCCAAACCTCTACACCTCACGGTAGAAGGGGAACGACTAAGTAAGTTAAGTAAGTATTGTTTTGAATACTTCCCATGGTTGTAAGAAATGAGTAATAACAATTTAATTCTGAATTACTTCCTCCAAACAGTCCAAATGATTACAAATATTATATTGTTAATAATTATTTTTTTTTTTCCTGTCATGACTAAAACTTTTTTTGCAAGAAAAAGAACCTCATGACATTACCTGATAGATCTGTGGAGTAAAACAGTACTGTGTCAGTAAAATTCAAACTTTGTTTTTGATATAATGAGTTTTTGCTCAATTTCAGTGATGCCTGCAATTGTATACCTAAACACTATATAACTGCCACTATTTCTGAAGCTTTTAAGATTTCCACTAATTCTGCTGTAAAGATGGATGTATTATCTGTTACTTTATATCTTTTGTAAATTTTAGATTTTTGTATTGCTATTTCCGTTCCAAAATGTCCATCTTAATCATATGCAATGCTGGGTCCTCAACAAGTATCACCACAGGGGGAATCCCTGAAAGTGTGTGGATGATTTAAGGAGTCAATGAGGATGCAATTTGTCTCACAGACAGAGGTTCACTTCCACATTTGTACGTATATTTTAGCTTACTTACTTACTTAGTCTTCCTCTGAATCCTCTTCTAATACCGTGAGGTGTAGAGGTTTGGAAGAGAGAGCGCCAGACTATTCTATCAGCTGTCTTCTTCCTGGCCTGGTTCCATTCTAGTCCTCGGTCCTTCAAAGATTGTCTAATGTTGTCCTCCCAGCGGACTCTGGGTCGTCCTGGAGGTCTGGATCCCTGGCTCTTTGTGTTTCCCACGCTTGTCGTGGTAGCCGATCTTCTCCCATTCTGCAGACATGGTATATTTTAGCATTGTGCATAACTGATGGTCATATAAGATGGGTGTTCAGATAAAAGGGCATGAACCTGTCATTTCACTATCTAGCATGCATGGGCATAAATTACTACTGAGACATTATCAAGGAAGATTGTGTTCAAATGTACATATATCTAAGGTATGAATTATAGAAAGATAAACTGGCAAGCCATTACGCTTATCACCCATGTGTTACCATGGGGCCCGAAAGAGGAGCAAAGAATAGTAACACTGTACCCTGTCAAGCATGTCGTAGAAAGCGACTAAGGAGGGTTTGAACGTGGGGCTGGTTACCCCATCCTGAAAAAAAAATATAATCCACAAAAAACATTAACAAACATGGACAAGGCAATTAAAGAAAATAAAACACAGCCATCCAAGACAGGGGAAGGTCCGCTCGCAGGGAGGCGGATGATGCAACACAGAGAAAGCCGAAAGGAGTCTGTGTTGCTGACTAACCTTCTTTCTTCTAGGAGAACTTCCAGATTTGGCACCTGGAATGTTCGGACAAGTGCAAAGACACATCCTGGCGCCGAAATAAATTCAGATCACAAACCAGTCGTCATCAAAGTAAATATAAGGCTGAAAAGAGCAGGAAACAGAAGACAGGAGGAACCCCAGATAGAAATATCAGCGCTGAAACAACCAGATATAAAACAGAAATATTTAATCGACGTCAAAAATAAATATCAACAGTTATTGACAGAAAGCAATGGAGCAGTATAGAAGAGAAAACCCAGAAGAAAAAGTAATCGCAAAATGGGAAGGTATAAAAACAAGCATACAATCAGCAAATGCAAATTTGCCTAAAAAGAAGTCTAAGAAAAATCAAAATTGGATGACAGATGACATCTTGAATAAAATGGCAGATAGACAGAAAGCAAAATATGGTATTGATGGAAAAGATATAAGAATACTCAGTAACCTTTATTGGGAGCAAACTGCCACAGTAAGATCTGGAAGGAATTATTCATCATACATAGACATAAAAGGAGGTGTCCGACAAGGTTTGTGCTGTCCCCCTGCCTATTTAATTTATACACTGAAAAAATTTTCAAACAGATACAGGAAATACCAGGACTGAACATCAGTGGAAGGTCAATAAACAACCTTAGATATGCAGATGATACCGTGTTGTTAGCTGAAAGCGAATACGAGTTACAAGAACTAGTGAAGCAAGTCAAGCATATGGACTCGACATTAATATTGAGAAAACAAAAACTATGATAATTAGCAAAACAGACGATAAACCCACATTAAAGATAAGCGTGGGAGCCGCGCTAGCGTAGTGGTTACAACACCGCTCTGGCGACCGGGTGATACAGGATCAAACCCGGGCGACGGCATTTGAGGATTTTTTCGTCGACCGGGATTTGGACTGGATTAACTCGAGACCTGGCGAGGACATTTGAAGGGGTGTCGTCGACCAGGGACTTGCGGCTCCTGAGCCGACCCAGCTGAAATGGGTACCTCCGAAATCGGCGAGTATTTGCCTGAATGGCGAGGGACACCTGTCTCTGTACAAGAAATAAAGGGATACTCACGTAAAATCAATGTCAGGTTAGACATAAAATAATAACCTGAGATTTCGCCTCGAGTATTAGCGGGCGTACGAAAAAAAAAAAAAAAAAAAAAAAAAGATAAGCGTAAAAGGGGAAAATCCTGGAACAAGTCAAGAGCTACTTATATCTTGGTCATATAATAAAAAGAAGATGGCAGATGTGAAACAGAAATCAAGAAGAGAATAGGAATGGCCAAAGCTACATTCAGCAACATGAAAAATATACTGACATCTAAACAGTTATCTCACAAATTAAAACTGAGAATCATAAAGTGTTATATATATTCTGCATTTCTGTATGGTGCGGAGACATGGACGATGAATAAGCATTTGGAGGAAAGAATTGAGGCTCTTGAAATGTGGATATATAGAAGAATGGGGCGTATCTCATGGAAAGAGATGAAAACAAATAAGGAGGTCCTAGAAAATCTAGGTATGAAAAGAGAACTAATGAGGGAGATCAAGTTCGGCAGCTAAAATACTTTGGCCACATAAAAAGGCATAACACCTTGCAGAAGACCATAACAGAACGGAGAGTTGAAGGCAAACGTGCAAGGGGAAGACAGCGCTATAAGTGGGAAGATAACATCAAGAGATGGACAGGAAAGAGTCTATCAGAGTGCACCACCAAGACAAGAGACAGAAGACGTTGGAGATCCATTACAGCTAACCTTCGTTGTGGAGATGGCAACTGATGATGATGATGTTCGGACATTAAACAAACAAGGGAAAGTGGCACAATTAGCAGCAGAAATGAGGGAATATAAAATCGAGGTTCTGGGAATGTGTGAAACTTCTTCTCCTTCTTCTTCTTTCGTTCGCTTGAACTATATTGTCTATATCTGCAATGTTTGTTTCTTGTATAAACTTCACTGTCTTTTGTAGTTCATATAGAGGTCCGTATTGTTTTGCTTCCAGTGTTGTTTCTCTGGGCCAGTGGGTTTGCCTCAACATATCATATTCGGGGCAATCTTGAAGTACGTGCTCTGCAGTCTGGGGTGCCTGTCCACATGTACACATGGCTGAATTGCCAATCTTGAATTTTGTATACATGTGGCAGGGGAGGCGATTGTGTCCTGTTCTGAGGTGCAGAATGACAATTTGTTCTGATCTATTCATAGTGTGGTAGTCATCCCGTGTTGGTGGCTTTCTGATTGATTTGATCATCTTTTTCTTCTGATGGTACGTAACTGGTACATCTGGCTCCTCATCTGCAGCACCTTCTTTAGCCAGTCTGTCTGCTCTCTCGTTTCCTGGTATTGCACAATGAGACGGTATCCACTGCATGGCGACCCTGCGCTGGTTGCACAGTTCAGAAAGTAGGGCTTGTATACCTGGCAATTTTCTGGACTGAAGTGCTTGGAGTGCTGATCTTGCATCTGTCAGGAATACTACAGGCTGTGGACCGAGATTGGTGTTCAATAGTTTCTCAGTTGCCACCTTGATAGCCTGGACTTCTGCATCATAGTTGTTACAGAATTTCCCCGTTGGTACTCTGACCGTATCCCTAGTGTTGTTTGGGTATTCTATGTACACTCCTGCTCCTCCATTCTTTACTGCATTCTGTGCTGACCCATCCGTGTATACTCGGACCCAGAGGTCCTGTGGGTATTCATCGTCCAGGAAACTGAGAGTGACTGTTCTACGTTGCACGCTGTTCTGTTCATCCCTGTCGAATATTCCTTTCACTTTTGTCTGGATGTGTACTGGTAGTCCAGGCTCCTCTCTCCACAAGGGGTTTGTTCTGGCACAGACTTTAGGGGGCTGTTAACTTCAGGCAGGTCTGAGGTTTGTCTATGAAATCGTTTGGACTGGTGGATAAAGCTGCTTCTTTTCCGTCGCCCCATTGCTAGGTTTTGGAATCTGTCCTTCATTGGATGGCTCGGCATACAGAGGAACTTTTCTGCCTGTGTTAGCACTTTCGTGTCTCTGCATTCTCTCAGTGCTTGTATCCTCCCCATTTTCTCCATCTCCACTATAGGCATTGATTTCATTGCCCCCGTGATGACCCTAAGCGCCTGGTTTTGCACCTTATCTAGCTCTTGTAATGTGATGTTTGATCTGGACACCACGCAGCTGACCCATATTCCAGGTGTGGTCGTATGCCCTGCTGGTAAACTTTACTAAGTATTTTCCCGCTGGCTCCCCATGTGGTTCCACTTAGTTTTCTCAGGATAGCTAACTTTCTCCTGGCCTTTGTTGCTGCCTTGTTGATGTGCTGCTTCCATGTCAGCCTATCATCGAATGTAACTCTGAGATAGGTGGGTTGTTTATCTTCTCTCAGGAGCTCTTCGTTTATCTTGATGACACCAGCTTTTTGTTTGGGAGAGAGGGTGAAGAGCGTAGTGCTGCACTTGTCTGTGTTGATGCTGACACACCATCTATTTGCCCATGAGGTTAACTCTTAGTATACGAGCGGCCTTTTAGAAAGGCTGATGATCGATCCCCGTCAATAGCGAAAATGTATAGGTGAATGCATGTTTAAAACCACTGAACAATTTAGTTACGTGCATGATATAGGGGTTTCATTTCTTCACATTTTGATATATAACACTTTATGTTATCTTTATAAATAAATTATTTAGTGCAGATCGATCATCGGCCTTTCTAAAAGGCAGCTCGTATACTAAGAGTTAAGGAATCTTTAGCTCTTTGTAGCAGTTTAGTGGCCACTGTTGCATGCTCATCTGTGCACCATATTACCAGGTCATCAGCGTACATTGCCACTTTCATTCCATGTGGTAGTTCAGCAACCAGGTCGTTGATGTAGACTAGGAAAAGTGTGGGGGACAGAACCCCTCCCTGAGGGACGCCATGACGCAGTAGAATTTTCTTACTCTTGAGGCCATCTAGTTGTACTCGGGCTCTTCTGTTATGCAAGTATGCTTTCACCCATTTGTACATCTTACCATTCACTCTACAATTTCTCAGTTTCTTCAGAAGCCCTTCTTTCCAAACCTTGTCAAATGCTTTCCTTTAATCTATCCATGCTGCTAGTACCAGTTTCTTAACTTGGAACGCATCCTCAATCTCTTGGGAAAGGTAAGTTGCCTGATCTTTGGTAGAATAACACTGCCTAAAGCCTGCCTGCTGTGGTACAAGAAGGTTTTCACTTTCAAGGTACCACTGTAGCCTGAGGTTGATGATACGTTCCATTGTTTTGCAGAGGCAGCTTGTAAGGCTGATTGGTCTGTAGCTGGAGGCAGTGGAACTGTCTTTTCCTGGTTTTAGGAGTGGTATCATGATTGCTTCCCTCCAGGTCTGTGGAACTTTGCCTGAGTTCCAACAGATATTGAAGATCTGCTGCAGCATTGTTTTTGCTGCGGTTCCCAAGTTCTTAATCATTTCATTGGACACTCCATCAACTCCTGGCGACATTCTCATTTTCAATTTGGATATTGCAAGCTCAAGTTCTCTGAATGTGATTGGTGCCTCCATAACTTCAGGTATGGTTCCATCTCGTCCTGTGTATTGTTGTTTCTCACGAGTCTCCTGTTGCTTCTCTGGGCTAACTGTGATGTTGTTGTCTTTAGCAAAGAAGTCTGCAAAGTGATCAGCTGCCTGTTTTCCCATGAGGATGTTTCCAACATTGTACAGAGCAATCCTTGAGTTTCTCCCTGTACCTTCATCGTTAAGTTGTTTTACCAGATTCCACAGTTTCCTTGTATCTCTTTCGAAGTTCAAGGAGTCTGTTTTCTCCTTCCAGCTTCTTTGCCTGGCCTGCAACTTGCCCCTTTGAAAGAGAGTGCTGCTCTCCTTGACAAGTTCATTTTCCACAATTAGGAAGACTGGTTGGTGGTCGCTGCCTCCAAGTTATTTCCCTACAATGCGTGTGGTGTTCCACTCCAGGCCTGGTGAGTGGAATGCCAGGTCTGGTGTAGAGGTGGTGTGCCATGATCTCGAGTAGAAGGTTGGTGGGTCGACTGGCTGGTAAATCAGGATAAGCCCATTGTCATCCTGCCAGTTTTCAAGCTCCTCACCTCTCCTGTCCATGTGATCATAGCCCCAGCTCTGTGAGTGGCTGTTGAAGTCTCCGCATACAATCAGTTTTTTTTTTGCTGGGATTGTATCTAGTGCCAGTGGGCGGTTGCTCGAACAGTAGTAGTTGAGCAGGTGGAATTCTGAACTTTCTGTCCTGAGATGAAGCATCTGGAATTCGGCCCCCTCCATATATGTTTTGAGCTGACATGCACTGATGTTATTCCTCACGAGTGTCAGTATTCCACCCTTTCACCTGTCTATTTGGTCAGATTGGTAGCATTGGTAGCCTCTGATTTTGAAGGCTATGTCCTTGTTGAGGTGGGTTTCTTGCAAGCAACATACATTTACTTGCTCTTCATTCAAGATTTTTTTCGAGCTCTAATTTTTTGCTGTAGCCGTCTAATGGACGATGTCATCAAGGCGTGTAAGGAGAGAACAAGAAAGTATTCAGTGGGGTACTAGAAGATGACACAGGTCTGTATTTCAGAGCTAGCATTTGCTGATGATGTTGTCCTGATTGCTAAATCAGAGACACATCTCCAATCCAACCTGCAAGTCTGGAAGGAAGAGCTGGAGAAGAGAGGGATGGTCATAAGCAGCTCTAAAACAAAATCCATGGTGATATCACGAGAAGAAAGAAGACATCAGATTAAGCTGGGAGAACAGGTCCTGGAGAAAGTCGACCACTTTAAATATCTCGGAGCTATTATAGACCAAAAGGGAGGCATCAAAGAAGAGTTGGCCACTCAAAAAAGCAGCAGCTGGGAGACTTTTTCAGGCCATAAATCGAGGATTCCTCAGCAAGAGAGAGGTTGGTAAGAAAACGAAGATGGCTGTATACCGCTCCACCTATGTCCCAGTCTTGACATATGGATGCGAGTCATGGGCAATGACTACAACACACAAAAGCCAGATCCAAACCTCAGAAATGAGGTATCTGATTAAGGTGGTTGAAGTAACAAGAAGAGACATGGTCCGCTACCAGACGATATGTCAAGGCCTAAAATGCCACCCCCTGCAGACCCAAGTAGAACAGTCCCAATTAAGATGGTTTGGCTATGTCTGCAAAATGGGAGAAGATTGGCTACCACGACAAGCATGGGAAACAAAAAGCCAGGGATCCAGACCCCTAGGACGACCCAGAGTCCGCTGGGAGGACAACATTAGACAATCTTTGAAGAACCGAGGACTAGAATGGAACCAGGCCAAGAGGAAGACAGCTGATAGGATGGTCTGGCGCTCTCTCTTCCAAACCTCTACACCTCACAGTAGAAGGGGAATGACTAAGTAAGTAAGTAAGTATTGTCTGATTACTTCCCATGGTTGTAAGAAATGAGTAATAACAATTTAATTCTGAATTACTTCCCTCCAAACAGTCCTGAAATGATTACAAATATTATATTGTTAATAATTATTTTTTTCTGTCATGACTAAAACTTTTTTTACAAGAAAAGAACCTCATGACATTACCTGATAGATCTGTGGAGTAACAGTACTGTGTCAGTAAAATTCAAACTTTGTTTTTGATATAATGAGTTTTGCTCAATTTCAGTGATCCCTGCAATTGTATACCTAAACACTATATAACTGCCACTATTTCTAAAGCTTTTAAGATTTCCCCTAATTCTGCTGTAAAGATGGATGTTATTACCTGTTACTTTATATCTTTTGTAAATTTTAAATTTTTGTGTCGCTATTTCCATTCCAAAATGTCCATCTTTATCATATGCAATGCTGGGTCCTCAATAAGTTTCACCACAATGGGAATAACTGAAAGTGCGTGGATGATTTAAGGAGTCAATGAGGATGCAATTTGCCTCACAGACAGAGGTTCACTTCCACATTTGTACGTATATTATAGCATTGTGCATAACTGGTGGTCATATAAGAATGACACCAGGTATGCCTTCATGCAGGTGGGTGTTCAGATAAAAAGGCATGAACCTGTAATTGATGACTAATCTTCTTTCTTCTAGAACTTCCAGATTTGGCACCTGGAATGTACGGACATTAAACGAACAAGGGAAAGTGGCACAAGTAGCAGCAGAAATGAGGGAATATAAAATCGAGGTTCTGGGACTGTGTGAAACAAAGTGGAAGGGGGTAGACACAAAGAAACTCATCACAGGTGAATTGGTGCTGTCCTCAGGAATTGAAAGAAGCACAGAAAGCACCCATTGAATGGGAAGCCGTTGGACCCAGAATAATAACAGCTACTTTTAAAACAGCTAAAAAGAAAATACATGTAAATGTCATCCAATGTTATGCACCAACTAATGACAAAGAAGAGTCTGTGAAAGAAGCATTTTATACTAGACTACAGGAACTTATGGATAAAGTAAAAAGAAGAGACATTACAATTTTGATGGGTGACATGAATGCAAAGATAGGTACAGTCAACACTGGATTTGAAGACGTCATGGAAAAACATCCACTAGGAATAATGAATGAAAATGGGGAACTATTCTCAAACTTCTGTGCTTCAAATCAACTGGCTATAGGAGGAAGCATGTTTTCACATAAGAGAATACACAAGGCAACATGGATATCACCAGACCATAGAACAGAAAATCAGATTGACCATATATGCATAAACAAGAAGTTTAGATCATCATTGCAGGATGTAAAGGTATATAGAGGAGCAGATGTGGCATCAGATCACCACCTTCTGATAGCCAAAGTAAAAATGAAACTCAAGAGATATGCAACAATGCAAAATTATAGACAACAATTTAATGTAGGACATCTAAGAAATCAAGAAACAAGAGACAAATTTGCAATCACAGTATCCAACAAATTCCAAGTGCTCCAACAGCTGGAAGATGTAGAGAATACAGAAGACTATTGGCAACAGGTCAAAACTGTATGGAATGAGACATGTGAAGAAATACTGGGGAAAAGGGAACGAAAACAAAAAGCATGGATAACAACAGAAACCATCAATAAGATAAAAGACAGAAAAACCAAGAAAGCAGATTTAAACACAAGCAAAACCAGAAGTTCCAAAGCCAAGGCTCAAGAAGTGTACACAGAAGCAAAAAAGAAGTAAAAATAAGTATCAAAAGAGACAAGAGGAAGTATATTGAGGAGTTGGCAAGAGAGGCAGAAGATGCTGCAGCCAAAGGAAATATGAGAGAACTGTATAGCAGCACAAAGAAGCTAACAGGGAAATACAAGCAAACAAGTTGCCTCATAAAAGACAAGAATGGGAAACTGCTCAGCAATATACAAGAGCAAATGAAGAGGTGGACAGAATATTTTGGGGACCTTCTCAATAGACCAGCTCCACAAAACCCCCCGGACATCCAGCCAGCAGAAGAAGAGCTACAAATTAACGGTGAAAGACCAACGAAGGAAGAAATAAAGAAAGCCATAAAGCTTCTAAGAGATGAAAAAGCGTCTGGACCTGATGGCATTCCAGCAGAGGCCATCAAAGCAGATATCAACACGGCTACAGAGATTTATATAAATTTACTTGGTAAAGTCTGGGAAAAGGAAGAGATACCAGCAGAATGGAAGGAAGGATATCTGGTTAAGTTGCCTAAGAAGGGAAATTTACAAGAGTGCACAAATTATAGAGGAATAATGTTACTATCAGTGCCAGGAAAAGTATTAAACAGGATTATCCTTGAGAGATTAAAAGAGTCCATAGACAAGAAACTGAGAGATGAACAAGCAGGTTTTTGACAAAACAGATCCTATACAGACCAGATAGCCACATTGAGAATAATAGTTGAACAAAGTCTGGAATGGAATTCACCACTATACATCGGATTTGTGGACTACGAAAAGGCATTGACAGTGTAGACAGAGAATCACTTTGGAAATTGATGAGGCATTATGGAGTTCCCATGAAGATCATTAATTTAATAAAGAAAACATATGAAGACATGACATGCAGAGTTCTTCACGAAGGACAGCTTACAGAACCGTTTGGGATAAGAACAGGAGTGCAACAGGGATGCCTCTTGTCTCCATGTCTTTTCTTACTAGCAATAGACTGGGTTATGAGATCATCGACAACACACAACAGAAATGGAATCCAGTGGACTCTGACTAAGCAGTTGGATGATCTGAATTTTGCTGATGACTTGGCTCTTCTGTCCCATAATCATAATCAGATGCAGGACAAATTGAAAACACTCGATGAGAGGTCACAGCAATTGGGTCTAAAAATACACCGAGAAAAGACAAAAATAATGAAAATAAATGCAGGTAATGATAACAGGGTTGAACTTGAAGAAACACCAATACAAGATGTAGAATCATACACATATCTTGGCAGTAATATACTCTACGCCTACACAACTTGTCTGCACGTCCATCTAAAACTAGAGTGGGATTTGAAGAGATTTCATTTCTAGGAAATAGAGTGGGAGGTGGTCTATTAAAACCGGAGGATTCGACTATTTCAAAGATTCTAAATCTTGATATTCCTAAAAATAAAAAGCAAGTAAGAAGTCTCCTTGGTTTACTCAATTATTATCGTAAATTTTTACCTAATTTTGCAGAGTTAACTTCTTTGTTGTTCTCTCTTGTGAAAAAAAAATTCACCAGATTAATATGGACTCATGTGTGTGATGTTTCATTAAATGTTCTTAAATGTTTATTCTCCAAAATGCCTATCTTGAGATTGCCTGATCCTTTCAAACCTTTTACTCTCAGGGTCGACGAGTCAAATTCATCGGTTGGTGGCTCTTTAATGCAAGAATGGGATGGCTGTCTGCACCCCACCCTTTACGTTAGTAGGAAACTGACGCCTATGGAGCAAAAATACCCCATCATCGAACGCGAACTGCTGGCAGTCGTGTTCTGTTTCTCCAAGTTGCAGAGGTAACTTTTAGGAGCTCCATTTACGCTGGAGACGGATCAACGTGCATTATCTTTTCTCAAAACAGCTCGATTCAAAAATGAAAGGGCAGCTCAAGCATCCTTGGCTTTGCAGCCATATGAATATGAAATTAAACCTATCAAGAGGAGCCAGAACGTGCTTGCTGATGTTTTGTCAAGTTGCATGAAACACCCATTGTCTCCTGTGAATACTTAAAATTGTACTCAAACTCACATGTAATTGATAGACATACATTGTTATCAACTTAACAAGTCAAGAAAACAGACATAACTGCATGTTCGTGTGAACTATTGCACATTCCATATAATGAATTTGTATCTCATGTTTCAAGATTAACTGCAAAAATGCATCTCCATGTACAGAAACAAGGTTCAAAACTACAGACAGTTCACCAAGCCACATGATTGTTACCAACAGATTACTGGTGACAGTGTATATGTTTATTGTAATATTTATTTGTCTTAGGAAAATATTTATTTTGTGTATCGAAATGTTTTCCTGGTCAAAGCGATATCACCCATGTTGAATTAATACTTTTATTATATGGGTTATCTTTCCTGAATATTGAACTCAGCATAGGAATCTAGGTTTACAGCGATCTATTCTTTGTTTGGTTAGAAATAGATTGTTCTTGCTTCAGAATATCTATGGCCCGAATCTATGTGTATTTCTTGTCTATGTAGGACGAGTCTGTCTTATATCTTAATATCTTTGTATGTCTAAGTCGAACTATATCTTTGGTGTCGAACTCGGGGTCAAAGGTTGTTCGGCCGATGTGTCGCTAAGTCGAGGTGAGAAGGTTCCGCCCTGATGGGTGCTGAGTTGTTGTAGCGGCCTGTCGCCGAAAAAGTGATCTCTATATTAGTGGGGAAAGAGGTAGTCTCTTTAGACATATTATGTATTATTCACCCCAGTGTTTATTCTTACTGCCAAGGAATGGCAGAATCATATTCTAGTGTATTTCTGATACCAAGGTAAAGACGCATTTCTTATGAACTTTTCCTGAGGCATTGTATTCGATGGGCAGTCGTACGGTTGTACGTTTAGATGAATATTAAAAAGATGAAGATGACATTCATACCTAGCAGCACCATATTATGTGATGAAGTCAATAGTATCAATGGTAGAATCTACAAAGCAATGAGGACATTTAATGAATGATCAGCTTTGATTATGCTTCATAGTTTGTATCCTGGGTGAGTGACAACTCACTGGGAGGAGAAGCCATTTTGAATCCTATAATTTTCAATCATTGAGGAGAGAACAGGGATGCCCCTTACTATCACCTGATGAGTCCAGAGATCACTGCTACAGAAGAGAACCCACTACTAGTGGTTCAATATTGTTATCAAAAAAAATATGTGCTGAACTTTACCTAAAGGAATCTTTGCTAGACGAGGTTAGGTCTAGGAACCATCTTGAACCTTGTTTATGAACTGACGTGCTCCGTCAGTAAAGTCAGACGATATATATTGAAATTACTGAGTGCTTGTCTACTGACATTCCATGGTACTGTTATGCAACATGAATGCCCATGTGATAGTGTATTTCATTGATCAACATTATTATGATTTATGCCAACCTGTCTGCTGTCACTGTACCCATGCTGTCAAGTGTGATCGTTCCCATTAAACTGTATGAAACGTACACAGTAGTTGGCGTAAATGACTTCCAGCCATAAGTGAGTGAGATTGGTCTATTTGTCAACTCTAACGAACGTTTGCCATCATTCGCATGTACTGTATCCTCACTCCATGTCTACACACCACTGCATAGGTCGAGTTGACCTTTTGTTTGTCTTCATTTTGACAACACCCATCAACACCCTCCGAACACGATTGCAACCATGCAAGCAACACTGGTGGCCAGTATGGGGAATGGAAAAACAAAATAAAGAAGCTGAAGCTGAACAAAAGAGATTAGACAGAGAAGCTGAGGCTGAACAAAAAAGATTAGACAGAGAAGCTGAACAAAAGAGATTAGACAGAGAAGCTAAAGCCGAGGAGAGAAAAGCAAAAAGAGAACATGAGGAAAAACTGTTAGCATTTGAGTTAGAAAAATTGAAATTGACAAATATGAATAATGTTAATCAGTCCTCTAGAGGTAGTGGTAAACCCTTTACTTACAAGGTCAAGGTACCAGCGTTCAATCCTTCCAGTGATGACATAACATTCTGGCTGGATAGATTTGAACGCTCTTGTCGAGCTCATAATGTGGATAAATCACAATATGCTAACCAGTTATCAGAAAATTTGAAAGGTGATTCTCTGACTAGTTTAAGTTTGGTTGAAGAGACTGACAAGGATAATTATGATGTTATTAGAGCAGCCTTATTGAAAAAATATCAATTAACTGAGGAAGGTCACCGTATTTTGTTTAAGAAAATGGTACCTGAATCAGGGGTAGAATTCTCAGAACTCATTGCAAGGACACATCTTACATTTAATCGTTGGATTGAGCTGTCCAAAACAGAAAAGACATATGAAACACTTATGGACTTGTTGCTCAGAGACAAGATTATGTCAAGTATAAATAAACCATTCCTTGAATTCCTACATGAGCGTAAACCCAAGATACTAAAAGAAATGGAAGAATATTGTACCCAATACGTCACGGCACATTCGGACGTAGCTTTTAGCAATGCTAAGGTTAAGGAAAGTATGCCAGTTGCTTCAGCAACACCATACAACCCTAATTATTCACAAATTTCAGGGACCACAGAACAGGTTTGATAAAAAGGGTAACTTTAATAGTTATCAAAACCAAGGTAACCAATCATTTCAGGGTTCTTCTGCGAAGAACTGGGGACGAGCCGACAGCCCTCCATTCAGAGGTGGTCATAATTATAGAAATTTCCGCAGAGGAAGTCATTATAGGAACTATCCAAGTCATCCATCATGGAGACAACAAGATCATAATTATAGAGATACTTATTATAATGAATATGATAATGGTAACCATGAGAACTATGACTCAAACCCAAATAGGGGTTACAATAGAGGAAACAATAATGATTACAGAGGCAATAATAATCGAGGTAGATCACAATACAAAAAACATAAATCACATTATCAGGCAAACTCTGCACAGCAAGAGTCACATGAAGCCTATAAACAGACTAAAGATAATAATGACGCTAATAATATGGCATGTTCCGCTTTTGATTTTGGGAGAGCATCTCAGTGCCCCCAATGCAAAACATTATTTGAACCAACTACGGTGTCCACTTTAAGTTGTGACCATCCTCTTCCCGCTCTTCCTGCATCAGTTGCGCATGAGGGAAGAGGTTCTCTTGTCTTACATAGAGGTTTAGTAAATGACAATCCAGTCTCAATTCTTTTTGATTCTAGATGCACCACAATTGGTGTTAGGCAGTCACTTGTAGATCCTTCTCGTGCCACTGGAAAAGTAGTCAAATGTGTAACATTTGGCGGCACCTTAGAGAAATACTCTACTGCTATCATTAGGAGTGCTACTCCTTTCTTTACAGGAGATGTACACGCATGTCTTCTGCCGAATCCGATCGCTGATCTTATCATCGGTCTTATTCACAGAGTCAAAGAATGCACTCCACAACAAATTTCCGTTTGGGAAAAACAGAATATGCAAACTGCTAATGCCGTAGTCACTAGAGCTCAGGCTCTTAATATGCCTCAAACTTCATCTACTGAAGATAATGAAGTGCATAACCAAGATGATCCCTTGGTAATTTCTCGTGACTCGTTTATAAAAGCGCAAGAAGATGATCCGACTCTAAAGAAATTCTTCACTCTTGCAACAAAAGGTGATCCGAATAAAGATACAAAGCGTAAATCTTGGATTACAATGAAGAATGGCGTACTTGTACGTATGGTGCAAGACTCCACTAAGTCAAGTCATTCTCAGATTCTTGTGCCCAAGAATTTGAGAGTTAAAATTTTGCAACACGCACACGACTCTCAGTGTGCTGGACATATGCGTTTTTCCCGTACAAAGTCAAGAGTTCTGGCGGCGTTCTTTTGGCCTTTTGTGAACAAAGACATATGGATTTATTGTCGATCTTGTATAGTATGTCAAGAAGGCAAATCCAAAGGTCCACGTCATGCTGCACCTATTCAGGCTGCAGACATTCCTATTCGACCATTTCAGAAAATGGCGATAGACATCATTGGTCCATTTAAGATCAAATCTGCTAGAGGACATCAGTTTATCTTGACGTGTGTAGATATGTGCACACGTTGGCCAGAGGCTATTCCTCTGAAGAGCATTACTACTGCTGATATTGCAGATGCTTTTTGGCTTATATTTTCTCGTCTGGGATTCCCCGGAGAGATATTATCAGATCATGGCACCCAACTAATATCAGATACCATGTCTCAAGTAATGTCTACTCTACAGATAGAGAGATCTTTGAGTAGTATCTATCATCCTATGTCCAATGGGATGGTCGAACCGCTAAATAGAACACTCAAGAACTTACTAGGGAAGATAACTGAGGATCATCCTCAAGATTGGGACAGGGTTTTATCTGCGGCCCTCTTCGCTTACAGAGAGGTCCCCAATGAACATACAGGATTTTCTCCCTTTGAACTTGTCTTTGGCGCGCGATCGCGCGGCCCTATGTCTTTGCTTCATGATCTCATAACCGCTGATAATATTACCGATGACACAAAATCTTCTTACGAATATGTCATCGCGCTGAGACAAAAGATTATCGAAGCATGCAAATTGGCAACTTCTTCTTCTGAATTTGCTAAACAGAAGGCAAGACAATTTGCCAATAAGAAAAGAACCTTATGACAACTTTGTCCTGGTGACAAAGCATTTGTTTTGCTACCTTGTAGGGAAAACAGACTTCTTATTTCTTGGAAAGGTCCGTACGATATAATTTCAAAAATTTCCGAGGTTGACTACATTGTCGATATTGAAGGAAAGCATAAAACCTTCCACATCAATATGCTTAGGGAATTCCATGAACGTCCTGATTATTTGCAGCCTATTTTCCAGGCAACGGACGATTCACCAGTCCAACATGGTCATTACTCATCACTGTCCGTAATACAGGATGAGGAAACAAGTTTTTCGGATGTTAATCTTCCACTTCCGATGATTCCACTTCATTCTAGTGAATCCTGGAAAAATGTTACTGTTTCTCCTGATTTATCTCTAGGAGAACAGCGACAAGTTTCGGTTATGTTACAAACATTTCAGGATGTCCTTACTGACATTCCTGGACAAACTCATGTCATTGAACATGACATTATTCTAACTGACCATAATCCTATTAGAGTCAGACCTTATCCTATCCCTATACATTTTCAAGCACAGGTTGAGAAGGAGTTGGATGAGATGATAGATTTAAAAATAATTGAACCATCCACTTCTGCATATTCTTCACCGATGGTTATTGTTTGAAAGAAAGACAATAACATATGTCTTTGCGGAGCCACGCTAGCATAGTGGTTACAACACCGCTCTGGCGACCGGGTGATACAGGATCAAACCCGGGCGACGGCATTTGAGGATTTTTCGTCAACCGGGATTTGGACTGGATTAACGAGACCTGGCGAGGACATTTGAAGGAGTGTCGTCGACCAGGGACTGGCGGCTCCTGAGCCGACCCAGCTGCAATGGGTACCTCCGAAATCGGCGAGTATTTGCCTGAATGGCGAGGGACACCTGTCTCTGTACAAGAAATAAAGGGATACTCACGTAAAAATCAATGTCAGGTTAGACATAAATAATAACCTGAGATTTCGCCTCGAGTATTAGCGGGCGTACGCAACCAAAAAAAAAAAAAAAAAAAATACGTCTTTGCGTTGACTATCGCAAATTGAATCAAGTTACGAAGTTTGATGCTGAACCTATGCCTTTACTAGAAGAGCTACTTACTAGGCTTTCTAAATCTCTATTTTTCACTAAACTTGATTTGTCTAAAGGATATTGGCAAGTTCCTTTATCTGAACGCGCCAAACCTTTTACTGCTTTTTCTACACCTAGAGGCCTTTTTCAATGGAATTTCATGCCTTTCGGCCTTATGAACGCACCGGCTACATTCATACGCATGATGCGTCAAATCCTATCTTATCGGTCAGATGTCATTGCGTACCTAGATGACATCTGTCTTTTCAGCGATACTTGGGAAGATCACTATTCAGGGTTAGTTGAATTACTATCTACTCTACGCGAGTATAACCTGACAGCGAAACCCTCTAAAGCCTGCATTGGTTTTAGCAAAATTTCTTTCCTAGGCCATCGAGTTGGTCATGGTTTCCTAAAGACAGAGGACCATAATATCACTAAGATACTTAACATCTCTATTCCTAAGACTAAAAAGCAAGTGCGAAGGCTCTTAGGTCTTATTCAATTTTATGGAAGATTCATTCCGAATCTATCCTCTATCATGGCACCTCTTTCTACACTACTAAAGAAAGGGTCGCCTAATATGGTCCACTTGTCACAGGAATGCCAATCCTCTTTGGATAAGATTAAAACGTTGTTTTCAACACCACCTATTTTTGTATTACCTACTACAGATAAGACATTTGTTCTTCGTAGTGACGCTTCATCCACTGGGATTGGAGCGGCACTAATGCAAGAGTACTCTGGAACTGTGCATCCTGTAATGTATATCTCCAGAAAACTTAATGCTGCAGAAAGGAATTATTCGGTTTTAGACCGTGAACTATTGGCTATGGTTTGGTCAATACTCAAACTACAAAGATTCCTTCTAGGCGCACATTTCATAGTAGAAACCGATCAGAAAGCTCTTACGGCTATACAGAGTAAGAATTTGAAGAGCTCGAGGTCTACTCGATATGCAATTGCTCTTCAACCTTTTCATTTTTCGGTATGAGCTATCAGTGGATCAGATAATGTGATGGCAGACATTTTGTCTAGATGCCCACATGATTCCACTTAACTGTTGGGTCTTGGACTTCTTAACACATCCAACTCTACAACAGTTTTTCTTTTCTATATCAAGATAGATACACATTGTAATTTGTAATATAGTGATTGTATCACTACTATCACTACGTTCATTGATATATTCACCGCTACTCTTTGATGATTTTTCTTCTTTGTCAATCATGTACTTATAATGCTTAAATATGAAATTGTTATATGCATTGTGTCATTGCCAGCATTGTAGTATACGTTGGTGGCACCTTCCTGGAAACATATATGCTTAAGAGAAATGCTTTCTCTGAGATGTTGTGATGTATTCTCACAAGTCGATCTATGCTTCGACTGTACCTTAATTTGAAATGATAAATTGCTCTTATTAGTCATCTGCGCATTATTTGTGCGTGGTAAGCCTATTGTATCTTACTCTCAGATGAAAAAAAAAGTTTTCATTTTTTTTTTCCCGGGGGTTGCGGTAGTCTGTTACCAACAGATTACTGGTGACAGTGTATATGATTATTGTAATATTTATTTGTCTTAGGAAAATATTTATTTTGTGTATCGAAATGTTTTCCTGGTCAAAGCGATATCACCCATGTTGAATTTATACTTTTATTATATGGGTTATCTTTCCTGAATATCGAACTCAGCGTAGGAATCTAGGTTTACAACGATCTATTCTTTGTTTAGTTAGAAATAGATTGTTCTTGCTTCAGAATATCTATGGCCCGAATCTATGTGTATTTCTTGTCTATGTAGGATGAGTCTGTCTTATATCTTAATATCTTTGTATGTCTAAGTCGAACTATATCTTTGGTGTCGAACTCAGAGTCAAAGGTTGTTCGGCGGATGTGTCGCTAAGTCGAGGTGAGAAGGTTCCGCCCTGATGGGTGCTGAGTTGTTGTAGCGGCCTGTCGCCGAAAAAGTGATCTCTATATTAGTGGGGAAAGAGGTAGTCTCTTTAGACATATCATGTATTATTCACCCCAGTGTTTATTCTTACTGCCAAGGAATGGCAGAATCATATTCTAGTGTATTTCTGATACCAAGGTAAAGACGCATTTCTTATGAACTTTTCCTGAGGCATTGTATTCGATGGGCAGTCGTACGGTTGTACGTTTATATGAATATTAACCAGATGAAGATGACATTCATACCTAGCAGCACCATATTATGTGATGAAGTCAATAGTATCAATGGTAGAATCTACAAAGCAATGAGGACATTTAATGAATGATCAGCTTTGATTACACTTCATAGTTTGTATCCTGGGTGAAACTCACTGGGAGGAGAAGCCATTTTGAATCCTATATTTTTCAATCATTGAGGAGAGAACAGGGATGCCCCTTACTATCACCTGATGAGTCCAGTGATCACTGCTACAGAAGAGAACCCACTACTAGTGGTTCAATATTGTTATAAAAAAAAAAAAATGTGCTGAACTTTACCTAAAGGAATCTTCGCTAGACGAGGTTAGGACTAGGAACCATCTTGAACCTTGTTTATGAACTGACGTGCTCCGTCAGTAAAGTCAGACGATATATATTGAAATTACTGAGTGCTTGTCTACTGACATTCCATGGTACTGTTATGCAACATGAATGCCCATGTGATAGTGTATTTCATTGATCAACATTATTATGATTTATGCCAACCTGTCTGCTGTCACTGTACCCGTGCTGTCAAGTGTGATCGTTCCAATTAAACTGTATGAAACGTACACAGTAGTTGGCGTAAATGACTTCCAGCCATAAGTAAGTGAGATTGGTCTATTTGTCAACTCTACGAACGTTTGCCATCATTCGCATGTACTGTATCCTCACTCCATGTCTACACACCACTGTGTAGGTTGAGTTGACCTTTTGTTTGTCTTCATTTTGACAACACCCATCAACACCCTCCGAACACGATTGCAACCATGCAATCAAAAATGAAAGGGCAGCTCAAGCATCCTTGGCTTTGCAGCCGTATGAATATGAAATTAAACCTATCAAGAGGAGCCAGAACGTGCTTGCTGATGTTTTGTCACATTGCATGAAACACCCATTGTCTCCTGTGAATACTTAAAATTGTACTCAAACTCACATGTAATTGATAGACATACGTTGTTATCAACTTAACAAGTCAAGAATACAGACATAACTGCATGTTCGTGTGAACTATTGCACATTCCATATAATGAATTTGTATCTCATGTTTCAAGATTAACTGCAAAAATGCATCTCCATGTACAGAAACAAGGTTCGAAACTACAGACAGTTCACCAAGCCACATGATGATGATGTTTTTCTGTACATCCAAAATTAACTCATACATCATTACGTTCAGTATATTGACTTGTATAGTGGTTCAAAGACATTACGTACATACCACATGCATGATGTAAAATTGCTACTTGCAGTATATGATTTCAACTCATTTCGTGCAAGACATATTACTTGAATTAATTATTAACTTTTGCTGTAAAGCGACTTCTACAAACAGAATAAGGGAAGTAACTATGAAATGACTATCGTATATATTCAAAAGGGGAAACAACAAATAGATTGATTCTCAATGTTGACATGGAAAATGAAGATTCTTATAATAGCTGACAGTGCTTTTCAGATATATTCCTATCACATGGTAGACAATCATGGACATTCGAAATAAGTGAAGACAACATACTACAATGAACTTTTTCCTGAATATGTTTTATTCAAATGACTTTGAATCAAGAAGTATAAACTGTAAACACTAACATTAACTATTAAGTAACATTAATTAGTTAATTTGTGATTAATTAACTCTTTGATTCCATAATTATTTTCCACCCTATGCGATAATTATTTGTTGAAGAATTCTAAACGGTGAAGTGTACTGACTTTTAGTGTAAATTTTATGTTAATCTTTTTCTGTGAACATGTACTTATTATATACCAAACTGTAGGAAAATGGATAGAGAATTGTAATATATAATGTCTTTGGTAGTATTAAAACAAGTGTGTTCGTTATACTTAAAACATTTTGCATGTAAAATTGAAAAACACTAAAAAGTTAACTGTAAAATACGACCTTACCAAAGAAAAATTACTCTTGTAGATAATAAAACTGTCTTTTTAGTCTTCAAACATCACGTTAATCCATATACCATGAAAAAAAAAAAAATGCTTATGGCCACAATTAGTACATTTAGTGTTATTCACACCAGTTTTTCCGTGGTCCTTTGTAAGAAAAAAATAAATTATGCAATTGTGTATTATGTAATTTTCAAACAAATAAAGAAGAATAACGTTATATAAAAATTTTTTTACTCTTGTTTAATGTTTTAATAGTATCCCTAGCTTCATCTTCTACCAATAACTAGTGATTAGATGTTACGGTAGGTCTAGTTTTGTTGCTTTTTGATAGGCCAAAATATGACCACGCCCACTCATCAACTAAATCTAGTGTGTCTAGCTTATCTGCACAGATTCCGTTTTTTGACAACAAACTGTAACTACCAAACAATCATCATCAATGTCAGCAATGTTTCAAAGTAGTTTGACACAATTATTTGCTTAGGAGACTTAGAAAATGTAAATATAAAGCGTGACATATTTCTCTAGCAATAACAACGAAAAACGGTAACACGCGAATCTTCACAAAAATTGTGAAAATAACATCAAAACACGGACATGTGCTGATCAAATTAGTTGTTTAAATAGTAGCAGAAGTCATTCTACGAGTTTTAATATATGAACTGCATTAAACGGACCATATATTTAGGGTTTATGCGTGATAAACTAAAAACCACGCTCTGAGCATTGCTCTGGCATGGCATGTTGAATTTTGCAATGCTCAGAGCGTTTGTCTGGAGTCAAAGAGTTAAGGTAAACCACATGAGTGTTACATACACATTGGAATTTATTACTTTATTGTGTTCATATATCACATAATATATCTTCACAATACATTACATTGACATATTCAAGTCATAACATTATATTACTGAATTACACACAGTAATTACTATTTTGACATATTGTCGCAGTCACTCATTAAGAATTGATTTGTCTGCCTCATTTGATCTATTGTCTCTATTATTTGATATTTATGCATGGAATTAACAGACTAAGGTACTTATATTACTGACTTGACAGCAGGTGTTTTTGACATGGTGTGCTGTATGAGTGCTTTGACTGATAAATATTAATTTCTTTGCACGTTGCCTTATATTTACTATGGTTACCTCACATTTGGGTCAAAAGATTTGTCTTCTATATAGGCAATGGGTTTGGTAATTACATTACTAAATTCCACACCTTGCTTGTCAAATTGTCAACTATGGAGCACGGATCTGGGTGCTACATGAATTGTGACAACTTTAAGAGTTGATATTATCATCTGGTTACTCCAGTGATATTGTGGACTTTGCCACGGAAATAATGAAAAGTTCCTTTTCATTATTTAAGAGGAGGGGGGAGTAAATGTTATGTGTAAATATCATAACATTGGTTTTCGATGATCACTTCCTAATTGATTTGTTTACCGACTGTTGTCCTTGGTTTTAGGAAGTGACGTCACTATTTCTGCTCGGCATGTTGGCAGACGTTAAGTCTCTATGTGGGCCAAACAAGCATTCCTTGCCGTCAGTTGGACTGTGTGGCATTCATGGTGTTGGAAGCTGATGTGTTTTGCTCTAGAGAGTTTTATTATTTCCACGATCTGCATTATGTTGTAATATCACTGGATTACACATACACCTCCGTGTGTAATGCTAGTTTCTGTAATTATGCAAGATTGACAGGATGCTGTTTAGTACGTGAGTGACATATTATTAAATAAAATTGTATGAATATGTTGACAACATATTTCATTAGTACAGGACTGTACTTCGATGATTTATAGACCGTCATGCTGATGCCTTTTGTGCATGAATACTCTCTCTTGATGTAAGGATGGAGCTGTGATATGTCCAATTAAAATATATATTGAATTGTCCAATCCAGCCTTTGGACTGTGTTTATCATTTTGCAAGTATACGGGCCAGGGGAGGGATCTGAATGGGCCATATCCCTAGTGACACTGGCTTACCAGCAGTCCTCGCATATTAAGATGGCCAAGCTTCCACGACATTGTGTTACGCACAAATAATTACTTTTTTCCAAAGTCTTTGTATGATCGTTTTTCGTATGTATGATCATTATTTGACTGAAATGCATGTTATATATATTTTATGGTCAAAGGGACAGAACCCGATATATCGATACTGCTATTTTTTATGAGTTTACCTCCTCTTGTATAGAGACACGTTCGGTCTATAATGTCTTGAACGAAGCGTGACCATATCTCCTTATTTGGTAGTATCAGTCAACTGTTGTAGATGTTTGAAACCTTTCTTAACGCTTCTGTTCATGTCCATAAAAGGCGCGACTGTGTAAGACTTTTATCTCGAATGTTCTTAGAATCGTCTTATTGTGAACAGCGACTCAGAGATTGTCACTCTGCGCATGTCTCGACTTGGTTGTCGTTTGTTGTTCCGCCCAGGTCGGGGAGTTGAGAAATGGACTGATTAGCGAGCGGACGCGACTGCGTCTTGTGATTCTCTGAGGGAAATACATTGTCTTTGTGAGTTAGTTAGCTAACTAGACTATTTCCCCGTATTATTCAAGCCTGCCTGGAGGCATATGTTCATGGTTGATTTTCCGAAATAAGGTAATTCCTCTTGTATCGAACTTTAGGCTATCATCTAGAGGTTCGTCATTTTGTCGCCTTTTTGCTCGCCTGTGTGATTCAAAATGGAGAGGTACTTTGACTAGGATTAAGTCATCGGTATCTTTATACCTGAACTAGTTATATATCTATGGGTCGCTCTAGACCAACAAGACTATTGTCTGTGTTCCAGGATTCGTTATATCAGAGATCACGTCCAAGTCAGATGGTTAGACTTAGGAAGGTTATAAAGGTCGAGCTGACCTGTAATCCATGTATGCTACTCACGTGCAGACAGTAAACGGACGTATTGTATACATCTGATCTGCTAGCATCAGGAAGGAATAATTATTATTGTCTATGAACATTAAGGATCTGCAGCGGACCACGGTTGCAGAAGTTATATGTATTATTTATCAAGCTTCGCTATGATATTTGTTTTCCATACAACTATTGAGTATTGACTCCTACATGACTGTCAGTTAACATGAGTTTGAATGCTGCATTCGTTATACTATGCTGATGATAACATAAGTATCATGACTGTTTTGTGGCGTGCAATAAATGGTATAAACCTAAAGCGAAGTTACCATTTTTATGACTCTACACGTCATGTTGCCTGTGGTGTACCCTGAACTGTTCTACTGCAACACACACACCGCAACAATCTAAACCAGATAAGACACCCACATCTTGCATTGTAATACCTGGTGTCGATAGAGGTGGTAATTTGACGGCATCCTAATTCCACCCTTATCAATTCATGGTGGCCAATAGTTGGTTTATTCTGGTACCAACTCTCAAGGGGGTCAACAAACCCAGACATCATCAGCAGACTACAAGACAACATTGCAGTTGCTATTCATCACCTTTGATGAAATTTTTTGAAAGACGCAGCAGTACTGACAGTTGTTGATATTTTGAAACTACCCGGCGCTGCTCGGCGGTATTGAAGTTTGTCTACAAATAGAAGGACAAGTACCGAGCGAATGGATTTCCTGATCTGTTGAGAAGAAGGACAAGTGCCGTAACAACTGTTCCGGTCTCAGAATTACTGTTGCAGATTCAGAAGGTCAAGTTCAGAAGCTGTTTCCTGTCAGAAGCTGTTTCCTGTTAGAAGCTCATTTCCTTCGTCATGGCAGTTTACGAGAGCAGATATGGATCAACGTTGGATCATTGTCCTAAGAATGCTGATCACATCCTGTTCTGAACTGTGCTGACGTTGTGGATACATAGAAGTTAAGTGGCCTGTTTTGTTTGTGAACTGTGCCCTTATGTTCTAACTGAGCCTTCTGTCTATCACATTTTTCGCACTCTTTATATGTTTACATGTTATATGTTATTTGGATTTGTATTTATATGTTTATATTTCTGCGGGTTTTCTCGGTTGGGCGGTGTCTTTCAGTAGATGATACCACGTCACAGAGGTTCTACTGTTAGCGTTTTCGTTAGGGACTGTGCGAATTTCCTACTGTGAAATTTGCTAGCGACAATCGTTGCTATATCTGTTTAGTTGTGACGAGTTGTGCTTTATTTTCGTTTTTTGTATATTTTTTTTTTTTTTTTTTTTTCTCTTTCTTTCTGTTTTTTTAGTTTCGATTTCAATTGTTTGTATTTGTAGGTCTCCTCTTTTCTATTATTCAGTTCTTCACGTAAATTGTTGTGTATATACTGTAGCGTCATTTGTTTGTCATATCTTCGCATTCTGTCATCATATTCTTTTTAGTTTCGCTGTTTATTTATTTGACTTATGCGAATGTTTTCGTATTGTTTGATCTTTGTTATTGTTTACATTGACTCTGATCTTTGTTATTGTTTACATTGACGTTGATCTTTGTTATTGTTTACATTGACTCTGATCTTTGTTATTGTTTACATTGACTTTGATCTTTGTTTTGTTTACATTGTTGGTACTTTGTTATTGTTTACATTGTCTTGTTATTGTTTGCATAGTTCTTGCATAGTTAGCTTTCACTATTGTTACATATATGCTCATGCACTATTGATCTATAGTGCACTTATCATAACTAGCTGGTGGTTTTTTCCTTATGCACTATTGTAGTGCAGTTATGATAAATAACTGATGGTTATGCACTGATTTGGGTAGTGCACTGATAATTAAGAGGTGACTTGTGATATTATTGTACAACTGATAATACAAATTGGTGTCAAGTCTTGTTTCCCACAGAGATTGGAGTAAACATAGTAATTATACAAGCACTTTATTAAGTCTTGTTGCTATTAAGATTGAAATAAGATAATTAATTATTTCAGGTTCTGTACTCACATTTTAGACATCATGTCTACATTTGAGTACTTTATTGAGCAGGGTAAAGCCCTTGGGAAGACAGGTGATAAATTAGAAGAATTTGCGACTGTTCAATATGCCAAGGCATTGAAGTCGGAGGAAAAGAAAATGAAAGAACTAACTGAACAAAAGAGAATAGATGCTGAAAATTTAAAACTGCAGATGCAGGTAGATGAAAAGAGATTACAAATGGAAATGGAAAAACAAAAAAGAGAAGCAGAATCTCAGGAGAAGAGACTTCAGGCTGAGGTTGAAAATAAGAGACTTGAAAAAGAAGCTGAAAATAAGAGACTTGAAATAGAGGCTGAAAATAAAAGATTAGAAAAACAGGCTGAGGCTGAAGAAAGAAGGTTACAAAGAGAAGCTGATGAGAGAAAAGCAAAAATGGAACATGAAGAAAAACTCTTAGCTTTGGAGTTAGAAAAGTTGAAGTTATCTAGTAATGCTAATGATGCTAATAAGGTATCATCTGCTAATAAGTCTAGTGCTGTTGATTTCAAGCTTAATTTACCAGCATTCAATGCTTCAATTGATGATATAACATTTTATCTGGATAGATTTGAAAGTGCATGTAAGGTGCATAATATAGATAAAACATTATATGTTTATCATCTGTCCAAGATACTTAGAGGTGATGCTTTGACTTTGTTGGGTATGGTAGATGTGCCTGACAAGAACAACTATGAGGTTGTCAGGGCGGCATTGTTAAAGAAGTACCAACTTAACGAAGACGGATATCGTCTTAAATTTAAAAACATGTTACCAGAAACTGGAGTTGAATTCTCAGAATTCATCTCAGGCATACGTCTTACTTTTTTACGATGGGTTGAGCTTTCTAAGACAGAAAGTACATTTGAAGCCCTCATGGACTTACTTCTTAGAGACAAGGTTATGTCTTCTGTTAATGAAGCTTTTCTTTCTTTTCTTCATGAGCGTAAGCCTAAAAATATAAAAGAAATGGAAGAATATTGTAGCCAGTATGTTACTGCACATCCTCACATAACCATTAGCAACTCTAAGGTAAAAGAAGGTCTGCCAGTTGCTTCGGCAGCACCTTATGGCCCGAATTTTATGCGTAAATTTCAGGGTAGCCAGCAAAATTTCAATAAAAAGAGTAACCGTAATTATGCCCAGAACCATGGTAATCAATTTCAGGGAGATTCTTCTTCCCAGAACTGGAGACAACCTAATATTACACGGTATTCTATTCCCGGTAACTTTAGAAATTTTCATAAAGGTAATCGGTATAGAGGAAAATATTTTTTGCAGAGACCTCAATACCAAGATAATAGAGGTTCTCAACAGCATAGAGATGGTAATGACAGTTATGGAAACTGGAACGCAAACCAGGATAAAAATTACAGTAGGGACTTTAATGATAATTGCAGAGGCAATAATGGTCGCGGTAGATCGCAACAGAAGAGAAAAAGATATCAACAGACAAACTCTGTTCAACAAGAATCTCAGGGAGCAGATAAACAGGTTAATAATGATAAAGACCATAATGCTATCGGATGCTCATCTTTTGACTTTGGTAGGGCAAATAAATGTATCCAATGCAGTACTTTATTTGATCCGAAAACCATTAGTACTCTAAGCTGTGGTCATCCTTTGCCCGCTCTTCCTGCTAATGTTGCTCATGATGGGAGAGGTTCTCTTATATTACATAAGGGGCTTGTAAATAGTAATCCAGTCTCGGTGTTGTTTGATTCTGGATGTACTACTGTCGGGGTTAGGCAATCTCTTGTAGATCCATTCTGTGCTACAGGAAAGGTCATCAAATGTGTCACATTTGGTGGCACGTTGGAAAAATATCCTACTGCCATAATACATATTGCTACTCCTTTCTTCACGGGAGAGGTCCACGCGTGTCTACTTCCAAACCCTATTGCGGACCTTATTATTGGTCGTATTCACGGAGTTAGGGAATGTACCCCACAGCAGATTGCTGTTTGGGAAGAGCAAAACATTGAAGCTACCAATACGGTGGTCACAAGAGCACATGCTCTGGATCCACCTCAAACTTCATTAACTAATAATGATGAAGTAAATGAACAAAATAGTCACTTGACTATTACACGTGACTCATTTATCAAATTGCAAGAAGAAGATCCGTCGTCAAAATACTAATAGAAAATCTTGGATTTCTATGAAGAACGGCGTACTTGTACGTATGGTACAAGACTCGACTACATCCACTCATTCACAAATTCTTGTGCCTAAGAGCATGAGGGTGCAAATATTGCAACATGCTCATGACTCGCAATGTGCTGGACATATGGGTTTTTCCCGTACAAAGTCGAGAGTTCTTGCGGCTTTCTTTTGGCCATTTGTAAGCAAGGACATACGAATGTACTGTCGCTCTTGCAAAGTATGTCAGGAGGTCAAATCTAAAGGACCACGACATGCTGCGCCTATTCAGGCTGCTGACATTCCAATTCGCCCTTTTCAAAAAATGGCAATAGATATTATCGGTCCTTTTAGAATTAAGTCGGCTAGAGGGCATCAATTTATTCTTACATGTGTCGATATGTGCACACGTTGGCCAGAGGCAATACCTCTCAAGAGCATCTCAACTGCTGATATCGCAGACGCTCTTTGGCTGATATTTTCTCGCTTGGGTTTTCCCGGAGAAATATTGTCAGACCATGGCACTCAACTGATATCAGACACTATGTCACAGGTAATGTCTATGCTACATATAAAAAGGTCTCTCAGCAGTATCTATCACCCAATGTCTAATGGGTTGGTCGAACGTTTAAATAGGACTCTAAAAACTTTACTGGGTAAAATAACTGAGGATCATCCTCAGGATTGGGACAGGGTCTTACCCGCGGCTCTCTTTGCGTATAGAGAGGTCCCCAATGAACATACGGGGTTTTCCCCTTTTGAACTTGTCTTTGGCGCGCAACCGCGCGGCCCTATGTCTTTACTTCACGATCTAATCACTGCCGATAATATTAGCGATGAGACTCAGTCTTCTTATGAGTACGTCATTGCTCTTAGGAAAAAAATCATTGAGGCATGCAGACTAGCAACTTCGTCTTCCGAATTTGCTAAAGAAAAGGCAAGGCAGTTTGCGAATAAGAATAGATGTCTACGACAACTTTGTCCAGGTGACAAAGCTCTCGTCCTACTTCCTTCAAGGGAGAACAGACTTCTAATTGCATGGAAAGGTCCATATGCAATAGTCTCCAAAATTTCTGATGTCGACTATGTTGTCGATATTGATGGAAAGCATAAAACTTTCCACATAAATATGCTCACGGAATTTCATGAAAGACCAGACTATTTGCAGCCTATTTTCCAGGCAACGGACAATTCTCAAGTACCTCATGGTCAATACTCATCGCTGTCAGTTATACAGGATGAGGAAACTACTTTTTCTGATGTCAATCTTCCTCTTTCTATGGTCCCACTTTATTCTACGGAATCTTGGAAAAACGTGACCGTTTCTCCAAATCTTTCCGCTGAGGAACATCGACAAGTTTCTTCGATGTTGCAAACATTTCAGGATGTTCTTACAGACATCCCGGGACACACACATGTCATTGAACATGACATTGTGCTGACTGATCATAATCCTATCAGAGTCAGACCCTATCCAATACCTATCCATTTCCAGTCTCAAGTCGAAAAAGAATTGGATGAAATGATACGTTTGGAAATCATTGAACCATCCACTTCAGCATACTCTTCGTCTATGGTTATTGTTCGAAAGAAGGATAATAACATTCGCATTTGCGTAGATTATCGCAAATTGAACCAAGTTACGAAGTTCGACGCTGAACCTATGCCTTCATTAGAAGAGCTACTCAATAAACTTTCTAATTCTAGATTCTTTACCAAACTAGATTTGTCTAAAGGTTATTGGCAAGTCCCGCTAACTGAACGTGCCAAACCTTTTACAGCTTTTTCTACACCTAGGGGTTTATTCCAATGGAATTTCATGCCTTTTGGTCTTATGAACGCCCCTGCTACATTCGTACGCATGATGCGCCGAATTCTCGCATATCGTACAGATGTCATAGCATATCTAGATGATATCTGTCTATTCAGTGATTCCTGGGAAGATCACTATTTGGGTTTATACGAATTACTGTCTACTCTTCGCGAGTATAACTTGACTGCAAAACCCTCTAAAGCCTTTATAGGATTTAGTGAGATTTCTTTCCTAGGTCATCGTGTTGGTCATGGTCTTTTAAAGACAGAGGACCACAATGTTTCAAAAATACTTAACATTTCGGTCCCTAAGACAAAGAAACAAGTAAGGAGTCTATTAGGTTTGATCCAATTCTACGGACGATTCATTCCGAATCTGTCCTCCATTATGGCACCGCTTTCTACTTTATTGAAGAAAGGGTCGCCTAATTTGATCCGCTGGTCAAAAGAATGTCAATCCTCATTGGACCAGGTTAAAGACCTATTTTCATCTCCACCTATTCTTAGGTTACCTACTATTGAGAAGACTTTTGTTCTTCGAAGTGACGCCTCGTCAACTGGGATTGGGGCAGCACTAATGCAGGAGTATTCTGATACTCTGCATCCGGTGATGTATATCTCTAGGAAATTAAATGCTGCAGAAAAGAATTACTCGGTTTTAGACCGTGAGTTATTGGCTATGGTATGGTCTATTCTGAAGTTACAAAGATTTCTTCTAGGCGCACATTTCATTGTGGAAACCGACCAGAAAGCGCTTACTGCTATTCAGAGCAAAAACTTGAAGAGCTCGAGGTCCACTCGTTATGCCATAGCTCTTCAACCATTTCATTTCTCGGTTCGAGCTATCCGTGGTTCGGATAATGTAATGGCGGACATTCTGTCCAGATGCCCACACGATTCCACATGATTCTTCTGTCATATATATATTTCCTGATATACAGTCCAATGTTATAATGACATGTTAGTAGATTTTTTTTTTCTCACTTTTTTGAGGGGGAATTTATAACATTGTTCCATGTAATTATCTAAGAAGGCTTAGTTAGTGATATACGGGCCAAAAGATCACTCGGCCACATTTAAATAAATTATTTTCAGGATTGTATTGAGAGATTTACCAGTTGTCTTTAAGATTTGTGTTATTGATATTTTCGCAGCACATCATTGAAGATGCGAGATTGTGTCCATTGTGGAACTTTGAGTATATCAAGTCCTGTCCTAGATTGGGAGCGGATGATGTCCACATCTTCTTCTATTGAATGTTTTATGTCAACGAAGATCAACACATGTATTACTTATTAGTTACTGATGCATTACATAATGTAATAAAATAGTGCGGTATATTAATATATTACACCGCTATTTGCAACACATTGTATGATATCATAATAATATATTTGATTTCATATATTGGTATGAGAATAATTTGACTTTTATTATGATGTTGCCAGCATTGTGGTTTGTGTTGGTGGCACCTTCCTGGGATATATACGCGTATACTTAGATAAATTTTTCTCTAAGGACCTGGGATATGATCTCAGTTTTGCTCCAAGTGTTGAGCTATTTTGTTAGGTATATCCGCGCATCATACGTGCGTTAGGAGCCTAGATTTTTCCGGCTCCAGGATTTAAAAAAAAAAAAATGTTCTTTTTTTTTTCCCGGGAGGGTGCGGTAATGTTACGCACAAATAATTACTTTTTTCCAAAGTCTTTGTATGATCGTTTTTCGTATGTATGATCATTATTTGACTGAAATGCATGTTATATATATTTTATGGTCAAAGGGACAGAACCCGATATATCGATACTGCTATTTTTTATGAGTTTACCTCCTCTTGTATAGAGACACGTTCGGTCTATAATGTCTTGAACGAAGCGTGACCATATCTCCTTATTTGGTAGTATCAGTCAACTGTTGTAGATGTTTGAAACCTTTCTTAACGCTTCTGTTCATGTCCATAAAAGGCGCGACTGTGTAAGACTTTTATCTCGAATGTTCTTAGAATCGTCTTATTGTGAACAGCGACTCAGAGATTGTCACTCTGCGCATGTCTCGACTTGGTTGTCGTTTGTTGTTCCGCCCAGGTCGGGGAGTTGAGAAATGGACTGATTAGCGAGCGGACGCGACTGCGTCTTGTGATTCTCTGAGGGAAATACATTGTCTTTGTGAGTTAGTTAGCTAACTAGACTATTTCCCCGTATTATTCAAGCCTGCCTGGAGGCATATGTTCATGGTTGATTTTCCGAAATAAGGTAATTCCTCTTGTATCGAACTTTAGGCTATCATCTAGAGGTTCGTCATTTTGTCGCCTTTTTGCTCGCCTGTGTGATTCAAAATGGAGAGGTACTTTGACTAGGATTAAGTCATCGGTATCTTTATACCTGAACTAGTTATATATCTATGGGTCGCTCTAGACCAACAAGACTATTGTCTGTGTTCCAGGATTCGTTATATCAGAGATCACGTCCAAGTCAGATGGTTAGACTTAGGAAGGTTATAAAGGTCGAGCTGACCTGTAATCCATGTATGCTACTCACGTGCAGACAGTAAACGGACGTATTGTATACATCTGATCTGCTAGCATCAGGAAGGAATAATTATTATTGTCTATGAACATTAAGGATCTGCAGCGGACCACGGTTGCAGAAGTTATATGTATTATTTATCAAGCTTCGCTATGATATTTGTTTTCCATACAACTATTGAGTATTGACTCCTACATGACTGTCAGTTAACATGAGTTTGAATGCTGCATTCGTTATACTATGCTGATGATAACATAAGTATCATGACTGTTTTGTGGCGTGCAATAAATGGTATAAACCTAAAGCGAAGTTACCATTTTTATGACTCTACACGTCATGTTGCCTGTGGTGTACCCTGAACTGTTCTACTGCAACACACACACCGCAACAATCTAAACCAGATAAGACACCCACATCTTGCATTGTAATACCTGGTGTCGATAGAGGTGGTAATTTGACGGCATCCTAATGCATTTCACAAAAGCAGTGAACATACCATAATCCTCAAAGTTATCTCCAAACTTAAAAATAAAGATCACAGGGGATGATTTGGTAGATCTTTACATGATAGAAATAAAAAAAATAGCAAACTAAGGACTTACTCTTTCTCAAAGGTATTTAAAAGTGTGATATCACCAGGATTAAAGGTACTTATTCTGGGTTTCCATTGTATCCTATGAGAAGCCTTATTAAAATTCACTTTATTAATGAACTACATAAGATAAGAATGGGATCTTTTATTTGAAGTGACATTATCATTTGGTAAAATATAATTTAGTTTCAATTTTTCAATGCCTTGTTGAAAGAATTGCAGTAAGAGGGTTATGCAGCAGAGATGCAAGTAACTTATATGCTGCACTTCTTCAACATTTTTAATACTTTGGAACCTGAAACAGATATGATTGTAGCAAGGCAGATCTTTAGAGAGCTCCATGTTTCTAAAGTAGATCGTCACATCACATAAGTGTGACAAGCCAAGTATCTACAAATTCTAAGTCTCCTGAGAAAATGAACGTGTCACATTTACTTAAAAACACAGTTGACAATTAAGATAACTGAGTTGATAGTCATAATCCATTATCAAATGATGGGACAGATAAGGAACGTTGCATTTAGCTGATGAGAGGGTATTGCCTGGCCATTGGAAAACCAACAGAACTTGACCTAAAGCTACAGTTAATGACTAGTCACAGGTGAAAGACAAAGCTAGAGATAAACTTTTAAAACCCCAAACAATTGTCAAAATATTTATGAATATTATTATACTTGACTTGTTTTAAAATTATTAAAGCAATATTTTGTGATTTTTATTTGTCACTTATGAAATATGTAGTTTAAAATGTTCTGGTATTTGCATCTAAGGCACAAAGGACATGATGCTTTACTTTATGCTTTTAATTTGCTTTGAAAAGTGTAAAAATGCTACTCAACTGACGAAACAGTTATAAATAAAGGGTAAAAATCATTACTTTTTACTTTCTCTTTTATTCTGACTGTAAAATGTCCAGCTCTGAGCAAACTCCTGATAAGCAGAAGTTTTTTAGGTGGTCCCAGCAATTTCTACTTATCCAGACTGTGCTGTAGGTATGGCCATATATGAATTACCTTGATGTTCCAAGACTAGGACAGCAAGTTTCATTGACTGGAAGAATAAACTACCTTCATTAAGTTCATATTCTACTGTTAACGTTGTTGGTGTGTTTTTTACTACATACATTGTGTTTTTATAAATTCCAACTATGCTTGTGTTAATACTAATGGAGAAAGGCTACATTTGTTGTACATGTAAAAAAAAATAGGAGGGGGTGAAGTCTGCGGTGTTTGGTTCATTATTTATTTGTTATTATCAATATGTATTATGAAAACCTTATTACACATTCAATTTTCCACTCATCATCATCAGCTGCCATCTCCACAACGAAGGTTGGCTGTAATGGATCTCCAACGTCTTCTGTCTCTTGTCTTGGAGGTGCACTCTGATACTCTTTCCTGTCCATCTCTTGATGTTATCTTCCCGCTTATAGCACTGTCTTCCCCTTGCACATTTGCCCTCACCTCTCACTTCTATTATGGTCTTCTGCAAGGTGTTATGCCTTTTTATGTGGCCAAAGTATTTTAGCTGCCGAACTTTGATCTCCCTCATTAGTTCTCTTTCTATACTTAGATTTTCTAGGACCTCCTTATTTGTTTTCTTCTCTTTCCATGAGATATGCCCCATTCTTCTATATATCCACATTTCAAGAGCCTCAATTCTTTCTTCCAAATGCTTATACATTGTCCATGTTTCTGCACCATACAGAAATGCAGAATACATATAACACTTTATGATTCTCAGTTTTAATTTGTGAGATAACTGTTTTGATGTCAGTATATGTTTCATGTTGTTGAATGTAGCCTTGGCCATTCCTATTCTCTTCTTGATTTCTGTTTCACATCTGCCATCTTCTGTTATTATATAACCAAGATAAACGTAGCTCTTGACTTGTTCCAGGATTTTCCCATTTACACTTATCTTTAATAGGGGTTTATCATCTGTTTTGATAATTATCATAGTTTTTGTTTTCTCAATATTAATGTCGAGACCATATTCATGACTTATACTGTTCACTTGCTTCACTAGTTCTTGTAACTCCTGTTTGCTTTCAGCTAACAACACGGTATCATCTGCATATCTAAGGTTGTTTATTGACCTTCCACTGATGTTTAGTCCTGGTATTTCCTGTATCTGTTTGAAAATTTTTTCAGTGTATAAATTAAATAGGCATGGGGACAGCAAAAACCTTGTCTGACCCTCTTTTTATGTCTATGTATGGTGAATAATTCCTTCCAGATCTTACTGTGGCAGTTTGCTTCCAATAAAGGTTACTGAGTTTTCTTATATCTTTTCCATCAATACCTATGTCTTTGAGGCATTCAATTATTTTCTCATGATGGACTCTGTCAAAAGCCTTCTTATAGTCAATGAAGCACATGTACATACTTTTTTGGACCTCTGTATATTTTTTTGCTAATATTCTTAGGCAAAATATAGCTTCTCTTGTTCCACTGTTCCATCTAAAACCAAACTGTTCTTCTTGGAACACTACACCCTCAGTAATCCTTACATATTAATTTTTGTTTTTGGTTCTGTTTGCATACTGCTTTACTATATCGTGCAGTTCCCTAAGTCTGTCTATTCTCAACACCTCTTCTACTGATATGTGTGAATTGCAATCCTGTAAATAATCTTATATTGTTATTCTCTGTTTTTCATATTATTTTATTGTAGACATTCTGCACATTAAAATTCTTCTATACTAAAAAAAACTATTCTTAATTATAGTCTGAGTAGTAAGCCTAATTACTTTTTTGCTGGGAATTTTTAAGTTCCCTATTTTATTATTATTATTTTTTCTTCTGGTGATGAGAAATATCTGATCAACCTCTGATGGGTTATAATTAGGATATATAGTGTTTTCAATTCCAAATAAGATGAATAATTGCTGATACAGGAAAGTGGCATCACATCTATCAAATCATTGTAAATGTGGCAAATCAAAGTTACCACAAAATACACAGAGAAACATTTCCCACGTAACACCTAGACTCATGCATTCATAGATGGATCAGCAACAAATGCAACAGAAAATGGAGGTGGAGGTATCTTTCTGACCTTAAGCACTGGTGCATAGAATAAGCTGTCAATGGCAACAGGGCAATACTCAAGTACCTTTAGAGCAGAGGCAGAGGCCTTGAAAACTGTAGCACAGATAGACAAGTTGCTTTCTTTACCGATGCACAGTCAGTAATTGCAATGCTGAAAAGCCAAAATAATACAGACCTGGATGACCTCAGAATAGTGCTTCACAAACTATGTCAACGTTTCAAAAGTGTTGTGATCCAATGCAGCCCATCTCATTGCAATATCACCAGCAATGAAGAGGCTGACAGACTGGCAAAGGAAGGTGGAAATCTATCTCAGCCTATTGCACGCATAACTTTCGAGGAGGCAAAGAGTTTTATCAGAATCAGATACAGAAACAAATGGGATGTAGAGCATCCAGGTCACACATAAAATGATGCATACTACTAGCTCAACAGAAGAGAACAAGTGGTAATCTTCAGACTCCGCACTGGCCACAACAGATTGAGATATCATCTATTAAACAAGCTAAATAATTTAGTCTTAGTTCTTTCTTCAAAGTGAGGACTATTAAGGCCACCTCCAGAGCAACCCTCGATGTTCATCTGGTTGCACCTGTAACTGTACATAATGCTTGGTGCTGACTTCTATTGTATTTTCACAGAAGGGAAAAATGATTTCCTGCATGCTGCCATTTAAATATTTTAAACACATAAGGAAGGGAGCAAATTTGAAGCACTGATGGCTGTACAAGAGGATATGACACCGGATGAGCTAGCCCCACATGCAAGAGATATTCTCATCACATCAGCAGAAAACATGATCCCTAGAAAAGTGCATAAGAAGCAGATATACATTACGGAGGAAACATTGAGGCTCATAGAGGAAATAAGAAAATTGAACCAAACAGGGGAGAACAGAACAGTGACAAATACAAAAACTGCACAAGAAACATCAGGAGAGAGATTAGGAAAGACAAGAAACAGTACATAACGAACACCTGCAATAGAATAGAAGAACTGCAACTGCATGGAAAAGATGGGGATATGTTTAAGGAAATCAGAATGCTAACAGCAACAGAAAGTAACGATATATTGGAAAGATGGAAGGAGTACTGTAGAGAAATGTATGAAGATAGTACAAAGACCACAGACATGATGATTGAAAGTGAAGAGAGAGAGCCAGAACCTATATTAGATGAAGTAAGTGCAGCAATCAAAAGCCCAAAGAAAGGGAAATCACCTAGATGCATTGATATATCAACTGAACTAATCCAAGCAGGAGGAGAGGCCAGTGTCCTTGTTTATCATGCACTATGCATGAAGATCTGGAACAGTGCAATCTGGCCCAAAGCATGGAAAAGATCTGTGTATATCCCTCTCCCAAAGAGAGGCAACTTAAAACTGTGTACCAACTATCGTACTATTGCTTTAATAAGTCATGCCAGCAAAATCCTCTTGAGGATTATCATGGAGAGGATAGAACAAAAGTTAGAACATGAAATACATAAAGTACAGGTGGGTTTTAGACAAGGCAGAGGTACGAGAGATCACATCTTTAATGTGAGAAACATCCTCGAGAAATGCAGAGAATACAATGTAGATCTTCATGCCTGTTTTGTAGATTACACCAAGGCCTTCGACTTCGTACAACATCAGAAACTGTGGAACATCATATGAGACATGGGGTTTCCGGCACATTTGATCCATCTAATTGAAACACTATACCATGAACAACAAGCAGCGGTCAGAGTAGAGGGGGAAAAATCAGGATGGTTTGAGGTGAGAAGGGGAGTAAGACAGGGTTGCATCCTCTCGCCATACTTGTTTAACATCTATGCAGAAAATATAATGAGAAATATTCGGAGTGACCAAAAATGTGAACATTGCGATCCATTCACAATTGAAGGAAATGCGATCCCAGAACTCAGGTATGCAGATGACACAGTTATTCTTTCAAACAGTGACAAGGGACTAGAACAGTTAATCCTGTCTGTCAAAAGACATAGTGAGGATCAGAACCTTTTTCTGAATACAAAAAAAAAACAAAGATAATTTACACAGACAAAACAAGATACCAACCAAAAATTACCATCAGTGATGAGGAAATTGAAAATGTCACAAATTTTGAATATCTTGGCTCCATAATTAACAACAATGGAGACTGCTCAAAAGAGGTCAGAAGAAGACTGGCCATAGCAATGCAGAGGTTAAATAAAATGAAGAACCTATGGCAGAACACCAGCAAATTAATAAAAGTAAAACTTCTGAGAACATGCATCTTTCTGGTAGCAACATATGGGTGTGAATCATGGACCGTTACTCAAACACAGAAGAAAAAAAATTGAATCCTTCAAAGAAAAGTGTTACAGAAAAATTTTCAGAATATCTTGGACCAAGAAGAAGAAAAATATAGACATCCTACACGACCTGAACATTGAGGAAAACTGGCTCATAAACAATATCATGTCCCGGAAACTGAAATATTTTGGCCACATTAAACGCCATAGTGGCTTAAAGAGAGCAGTGATGGAGGGTATGGTGCCTGGAAGGCGAGGTAGAGGCCGACCAAGGCGACGGTGGACACAGGACATTGAAGACACCTTGAACATGACATTGGAGGAGACAGGAGGGCTGGCTAGAGATCAGTCTTTCAGGTGGGCTGTGATGACAGCGAAGTTCTGCAAAGGACATGCTACATGATGATGAAGGAAGGGAAACATACCTTTATGTTTGTCTAATATTTATTTACTCTTTACAGGCCTCAGGTTTCCCTTCCTTATGTGTTTAAAATGTTTATACAATACCAAAACCTATATCTCTGTCCTGTATTTACTGTTCTTAGTCTTCTATCATTTACTAGACACAGTATTAAGGTCTTTGTCTTGTATAGTCTGACCTACTGTATAATAGGGGAACAACAGAAGTGATTGCATCGTTAATACGCTGGACTGCCGTACGTAAATTTCCGGTGTTATGTGTTGCAGTTCGCACTAATGACCCGTACTTTTTCTTTATTTCTTACGAGTGCCTGAAAACATACCTTTATGTTTGTCTAATATTTATTTTCTTCGTGAATAACCTTAGGGAAAAATGGCGGACAGTGGGAAATATTCTTCCCATTTACCCAAATTTAATCTTGTGACTATGTGGTGCAGAGTCATAGATTATGCTTCCGTAATCTCTTTTTGCCTCGAATGAAAGATTTATAACACATGATTGTCAATTACCTCTGGGACTAATGCAAGTTGATAAAATACACAACAGTCGGTTGTAACACAGAATCGGAATACTCTTCATTTAGAGAAATACACAATGGCAGGGTTGCCAGATCGAAATTTTAATTTAAAGCCAAACAATACTAGAAAAAAGCCAAAACAAAGCCAAACACATTTTAATATATTTTTTCATACTCACATCACATGAAAAGCTCCAGATCCAGGTCATTACTACCCTCCCCACTGGAATGAGTGGACCACATGGCATAAACCTTGTATGATGTGAAGTTTTTTAGCATTTCTGGAGATGCAGTGAAGTCTTTGCAACATTTGCTTGAAAACAATAGTTCTGCCCTGATTCTCACAATTGCATCAAGAAGATTCAGCTGCATTCTGTTTCTTGCCTTCGTTTTAACGGAGGATACAAGAGAAAATATTCTCTCAACTACAGCATTGCTGACAGGGGTTATTGGGCAAGTAAGGGCAAAGGTGGCGAGCTCTTTAAATGCCTAATGCTGAAGTACACCAATCCAAAACTGTTCAATCTCTACAGGGAGTCCATCTTTCTTAAATGGAGCTTCTTATTTCCAATCGACAAAAGTCCTTTGTCTGTATTGTTCTTCAATTTTGCTGACATTGTTTCCTGCATGGTGTATAAATGGTAACTCGGAAAACATAGGCCTTGAAATTTGATTTAAAATTTTCACAGGGCTCAATTTTGATACATTTTCAAATGTATCTCTGGCCGACGGAAGTCTACGTGTAACTTGACTGGGAGCTTCTTCTAGCATAGACATACATCTTTCTTTGACAATTTTTATTTCTAGATCAGCCTCAGCATTGTTGTTCTGCTGTAGGAACTTATTACACGCTGTTAAGAATTTTACACCAAAATCAACTTGATGAATATTTTTTTTCTGTCTTTTGGCATCATACGGTATGTTCTGACGACTCTTCTGGTGTAAAAATATTTGTTGATACAATTCATGAGGATCAGCTTTGGTTTGCTGAAAAAGGCAGTTCAGTTTTCAAAATTCCTGCACAAGAGGTGTTGCAAACTCAAAGAACAAGTAGTTTTTGTAGTCTGACAACATTTCCTTTAGAAGTCTTGCTTTGAATTTTGTATCAAACTGTGATTGGGCTAGTTCAGCAGAAGTGAAATAAGCCTTTAGTTCTTCCCAGTTCATCAAAATATTAAACATAACCTTTCCACGCAGAAAATACCGCGTCAATGAAGGTTTTTCAAAGGAAAAAGGGGGAGGGGGGGGGGGGGGGTTCGGGTTGGCTCAAATTCTGTAGATGTGTTATCACAGTAAATAATTCTTTGTATGCTTCTCGTCTTAATTCACTATGGCGAAACCAATTGGGTATTTCTGACAGTTAGTTGCTTATCCTTTACAGGACGTGGCAATCAACCCCAGCTTTTATTGGCTGTTTTTGATTTTTCTAGGCAATTTTTTTCATTCAGTAGTTTGCCATTGCTTTCTGAACGGTACGGCGCTTATACCATTGTTAAAAATCCACACAAAGCGATCTGCTACCAAACCGCCTGCAGCAGGTTTCGAACCTGGTATATCTGGATTATGAAACTGCGTTCATATCCATTAGGCCACAGACGCCGACATTTCTGACAGTAAAATTCCAATATTTGATGGTAGCTTGGATACTGAAGATTGAATGCAAAGTGCCAGCGAGTGACAGATACATTTAAGTTGCACACAGAAAGGAGATACAGCCTTTAGTCTAGACCCCACAGAGTTGTTCACCCATGTGTTACCGGGGCCCGAAAGGGGAGCAAACAATAGTAACACTGTTTCCTGTCAAGCATGTCGTAGAAAGCGACTAAGGAGGGTTGGGCATGGGGCCGGTTACCCCATCCTTTAAAAAAATTTAAACCACAAAAAACTTCAACAAATATGGACAAGTCAATTAAAGATAAAAAAACACAGCCATCCAAGACAGGGGAAGGTCCTCTCGCAGGGAGGCGTATGATGCAACACAGAGAAAGCCGAAAGGAGTCTGTGTTGCTGACTAACCTTCTTTCTTCTAGGAGAACTTCCAGATTTGGCACCTGGAATGTTCGGACATTAAACAAACAAGGGAAAGTGGCACAAGTAGCAGCAGAAATGAGGGAATATAAAATCGAGGTTCTGGGAATGTGTGAAACAAAGTGGAAGGGGGTAGACACGAAGAAACTCATCACAGGGGAATTGGTGCTGTCCTCGGGACATGAAGACGAAAGTTCACACCACAGTGAAGGGGTAGCTCTTATGTTATCTAAAGAAGCACAGAAAGCACTCATTGAATGGGAAGCCGTTGGACCCAGAATAATAACAGCTACTTTTAAAACAGCTAAAAAGAAAGTACATGTAAATGTCATCCAATGTTATGCACCAACTAATGACAAAGAAGAGTCTGTGAAAGAAGCATTTTATACTAGACTACAGGAACTTATGGATAAAGTAAAAAGAAGAGACATTACAATTTTGATGGGTGACATGAATGCAAAGATAGGTACAGTCAACACTGGATTTGAAGAAGTCATGGAAAACATCCGCTAGGAATAATGAATGAAAATGGGGAACTATTCTCAAACTTCTGTGCTTCAAATCAACTGGCTATAGGAGGAAGCATGTTTCCACATAAGAGAATATACAAGGCACAATGGATATCACCAGACCATAGAACAGAAAATCAGATTGACCATATATGCATAAACAAGAAGTTTAGATCATCATTGCAGGATGTAAAGATATATAGAGGAGCAGATGTGGCATCAGATCACCACCTTCTGATAGCCAAAGTAAAAATGAAACTCAAGAGACATGCAACAATGCAAAATTATAGACAACAATTTAATGTAGGACATCTAAGAAATCAAGAAACAAGAGACAAATCTGCGGTCACAGTATCCAACAAATTCCAAGTGCTCCAACAGCTGGAAGATGTAGAGAATACAGAAGACTATTGACAACAGGTCAAAACTGTATGGAATGAGACATGTGAAGAAATACTGGGGAAAAGGGAACGACAACAAAAAGCATGGATAACAACAGAAACCATCAATAAGATAAAAGACAGAAAAACCAAGAAAGCAGATTTAAAAACAAGCAAAACCAGAAGTTCCAAAGCCAAGGCTCAAGAAGTGTACACAGAAGCAAACAAAGAAGTAAAAAGAAGTATCAAAAGAGACAAGAGGAAGTATATTGAGGAGTTGGCAAGAGAGGCAGAAGATGCTTTAGCCAAAGGAAATATGAGAGAACTGTATAGCAGCACAAAGAAGCTAACAGGGAAATACAAGCAAACAAGTTGCCTCATAAAAGACAAGAATGGGAAACTGCTCAGCAATATACAAGAGCAAATGAAGAGGTGGGCAGAATATTTTGGGGACCTTCTCAATAGACCAGCTCCACAAAACCCCCCGGACATCCAGCCAGCAGAAGAAGAGCTACAAATTAATGGTGAAATATCAGCAAATGAAGAAATAAAGAAAGCCATAAAGCTTCTAAGAGATGGAAAAGCGTCTGGACCTGATGGCATTCCATCAGAGGCCATCAAAGCAGATATCAACACGGCTACAGAGATGTTATAAAAATTACTTGGTAAAGTCTGGGAAAAGGAAGAGATACCAGCAGAATGGAAGGAAGGATATCTGGTTAAGTTGCCTAAGAAGGGAAATTTACAAGAGTTCCCAAATTGTAGAGGAATAATGTTACTATCAGTGCCAGGAAAAGTATTAAACAGGATTATCCTTGAGAGATTAAAAGAGTCCATAGACAAGAAACTGAGAGATGAACAAGCAGGTTTCGACAAAACAGATCCTGTACAGACCAGATAGCCACATTGAGAATAATAGTTGAACAAAGTCTGGAATGGAATTCACCACTATACATCGGATTTGTGGACTACGAAAAGGCATTTGACAGTGTAGACAGAGAATCACTTTGGAAATTGATGAGGCATTATGGAGTTCTCCTGAAGATCATTAATTTAATAAAGAAAACATATGAAGACATGACATGCAGAGTTCTTCACGAAGGACAGTTTAAAGAACTGTCTGGGATAAGAACAGGAGTGCGACAGGGATGCCTCTTGTCTCCATTTCTTTTCTTACTAGCAATAGACTGGGTTATGAGATCATCGACAACACACAACAGAAATGGAATCCAGTGGACTCTGACTAAGCAGTTGGATGATCTGGATTTTGCTGATGACTTGGCTCTTCTGTCCCATAACCGTAATCAGATGCAGTACAAACTGAAAACACTCGATGAGAGGTCACAGCTATTGGGTCTAAAAATACTCCGGGAAAAGACAAAAATAATGAGAATAAATGCAGGTAATGATAACAGGATGGAACTTGAAGAAACACCAAAACAAGATGAAGAATTGTACACATATCTTGGCAGCAATATAGACAAAGTTGGAGGGACAGACAGCGATATCAAAATAAGAATACAAAAGGCAAGAGGAGCTTTCATTGCATTGGGAAATGTATGGAAATCAAGAGAAATCGGATCCAACACGAAAATAAGAATCTTCAACTCAACTGTGAAGTCAGTCCTATTGTATAGCTCTGAGACATGGAGAACAACAATGACAACAACCAAAAAGCTACAGACTTTCATAAATGGGTGCTTGCGTAGAATAGAGGGATTAAAATGGTATGACAAGGTTACCAACGTGGAACTGATGACAAGAACTAGACAAGTGCCGGTGGAACAAGAGATGAGAAGACGATGGTGATGGATAGGACACACACTGAGGAAACCTGTTGATAGCATCACAAGGCAGTCCTTATTCTGGAACCCCCAGGGCAAGAGAGGCAGAGGTAGACCAAAAAGCACGTGGAGACGAGAGCTGGAAACAAAAGTGAAAATGATGAGGAGAACGTGGAAAGAACTGGAGATGACAGGAGGACTTGGCATGTGATTGTTGAAGGCCTATGCTCCTTTGGGAGTGGAGGGTTATGACACAGAGTTGTTGCACCCAACCTTGTTTGATGCACCATCCGTTGCAAAACCAATGCAATTTGCAAGAGTCTGGCCACATCTTTTTATTTCCTCGTCAATCAAATTGAATATATTTTCTCTTGTAGCCTCTTGCACCGGAATTAAACCTATAAATCCAGTTACAATTTCCTTTCTCCTATCACCAAAAAAAAAATAACAAACATGCACAAGTATTTTTGTGTTGAAATGTCAGTAGATTCATCTAAAATAATGGCATATTTCTTGTTCTGAAAGTCATCAATCAGATCAGATTTCAGTGCAGGCAAAATGATGTTTTTGGCTTAGCATGCACATTTACATCTGTGTAACTTTATGGGCTCCAATGTACTCCCGTGCCCATGTGCTATCATGATTTCACTCAGGTGGTCAACTGTACGTATCGCACAATGGCACGTCACGCTTACAGCAATTTGCAGCTCTACTGCCTTAACTTTATCCGTATCTTGTCTAGGAGTCTATCTTACAGTTAAGTTGCGTCTGGCCTTGTAATGGAGTTCTCCGCTTGTGTTTCTCCGATTTTTCATTATTTGAGAGGTTGCCAATTCTTGGTAAAATGTTGCAGTGGCACAATTTACAATAAGATGCGTCCGACCCATCAGCAGCCTTTTGGACCCATACAAATGTTTCTTCCCTTTTGCTTTTGTACTTACGATTGCTATCGTAAGAAGCTTTCCATTTATTTGACAACATGGTCATGACAGTTAAAAATAAATGATTTATAAAAACTGCCGAAGGTTTCACAGTTTCACCACAAAACGTTATTACATATAGAAAGTATACTTCACAGCAGATTAGTATGATTATAAATAATTATAAATCACATCCAAAAACTTCGGAGGTCCGAGACACCAGACAAACTGGAGCGACGGTTGGCTATTTTATTTATTTTTTGCCTTCTTCTGGAGAGGCGCGTTCCTTTCTACCTATTTGGTTATATCAGAGCCTCGGTTGGCGCCTTTTTGCCCAGATTCTTGGCGGCAGAAATATTCCCAAATGTAACTGATCAAAAAACATTTCTCTTAAAGGAAAATGATTTCGAAAAAGGATGGTTTGTAATTTTCGTGCAGATAATTTTAGCATGTAAATAAGCCAGTGAAAAGCCAAAAAGCCAAATGAATTTTCTACTGCCAATCACATTTTTTTAAAAGCCAGATTTCTGAAACCTGGCTTAAAAATAGCCAATAGGGCAACCCTACACAATGGTCATTTCCTTATTTTAAATATGTATCGTCAGCTGTGTTGCCACCTTAAATTTAAAAAAAAAACCCATCTAGATTGTAGCTTACAAAACAACTAGATAAACCTAGATTTTTTAATTTTGGGCTACGTCTGGACGCCTTAGGCTACCTTAGGCGCTTTAGGCTACTTTGGGCTATTTCTGGGCTACTGCGGGCGAAAACCGTAAATTGATCTCAGTTAGGGTGACCATTTTATTTTCATTTAAAACAGGATTTTTGACTTAAAAAGGACATTTTTAATGAAGAAACGAGTATACAAAGGAGGGCGCGTTAATTTCACTAATTTAATACATGTATGTACATAATCAGGATGAAATATATACAAAAACTTCAACGAAATTTAAAAAAAAAAATTAAGTCTTCATAAAATAATGCATGTTTTAATAATTTTTCCATCAAGCATTATTGTTTCATCATCGATGCGTTTGCACGCTTCGCTCCTCCCCAGAATAAGAATTTTACACCCTCTCCTGGTGCTTAATTATTTCTTATTTTTGTTTTTTATGTAATATTGACTTCCGCTTTCCAGTTTAGTGGCAGCCATCTTTGCTACATGTGACTGGACATAGGAGTATTTTTTCTCTTATTTGTATAGTTTCATGTTCTCTACATAATTCTCATTTTCTTTCCCTCCTGTTTCTTGTTTGTCTGTCCCTGACGAAGACCTTGTGACCGCAACGTAGGTTTTTCTTGTCCTTTCTCCTTGTAAGACGTATTACTATTTGTGTGTGTTTTTTTTCCTTTTTAATTCAACCATCACAAAATATTCAGTCTTTACCATTGTACTTTTCACTCCAACTAAATGCTCATGGAAGTCTGTACATGTAACATTCTTATAATTTTATTAAACTTGTAATATTCCTTTTATTCATTCAACAGTGAATTTGTTTCTGTCCTTTGTCCACTGACTTTCCATGAAAGAAAGAAAAAGCCTCCCAATATTAGCATTATTTCAACAGCAAAAATTAAAAAAAAGAGCAACTTGTAGTAGTTCCGATTATAACTCTACATTTCTTGGTTGTTCAAAGAATTTGATCCACTTTTCATGTGCCCAGTGGTTGAAAGAAAGTATTATCATTCAGATTTGATTTGACTTAACTGATCAGACTGTCAACTGATCAAAGCATTTTTGTCATCAATTTTTATGTCCTTACTCATTTAATATTAATGTAGGCCTTAACATGTTTGAACTTGTAAAAATGTCAATTAAATTCCCCAAAAGATTATCGCATCTAACATCCAACAAAATCGATTTCTTCTTTTTTTAAAATTTTGTTTAAAAGCCGTACAAATGTAATTTTAACAAATCGCCGAGCATACGCTACATTTTCATGTGAAAAGCAGGCCAAATCCGGATTTGTGGTCACTCTAATCAAGGTGGTGTTCTTCAACAAATGAAGGAAATGGAAGCTCGACATGACAAGAAAAAAAAATAAAACAAACTCAGATTTAGGCAGAGTTGAAAACTGTGAACAAAAGTGTGACATATTATGATAAATACATTTCATACATCTATTTTCATTATCTACACTTTCCTTTTACCTAGCTTTCTCCTACGCTTGTTTCTGTTAACCTAAACTTCCTTTCACCCAGATCGGGCGAGCAATGTCTTGATCTCGTCGTTCTCACCGGGTTTATTTACCTTTTACAACGAACGAGTTTCCAATTGCTGGCGTAGATAATTACAGGTAACCCGTTCGGCGTGAGCTAAAACCAGGTCTACTGTAAACATACATCAAAGAAAATAGCGAACCACAATTAAATGCGTGCTAAATTAGAAAAAGAGGCATTTTCACCCCTTTCCCCTCCTTATTCTCTCCCTCCGTTTTGAATCTAAAATTTAAGCGGCGATTTGTATCACACATGTTACATTTCTTGTCCATTACAATACTGCCCTATCGAACGCAAGATGCTTGCATTTCCAAGATAGTTACCGTTTATTTGTCTCAAGGACGAGATATAAAAAGTTAGTATTTCCCTACAGGCGGGGCGAATACGAAACCTCACAACTCCACTAATTTTTATTTCTACATGATTGTAATTATATAAAGATTACAAATGGGATCGGTGTATCAAAGTATATCATCACACATCTCCCCACTTTAGAACAAGCACTGATGCAAGTTCATAATCAGTGATACACACAGATCACATTTGCTCAAAAGGCCTGTGAATACTCTGATTTTCGTCAACATGATGTCTATTCAAAAAGTCTGCACCCACATTCTGTGACCCGGTAATGTATTCAATCGTAAATGAATATGGCTGTAGAAGCAACGACCACCTTAATAAACGAGCATTCTCATGCTTTGCCTAAGATAAGAATACGAGGGGCTGATGATCCGTTTGGACCACAAATGTCCTACCATAGAGGTATATCTGGAACTTTCGTATAGCCCAGATTAATGCTAGACACTCTTTTTCGCTTATGGAGTAGCTTTGTTCCGCTTTGTTCAACTTGCGGCTAGCATAAGTGACTGGACTCAGTTCCTCTTTTGGTGAAGAGGATCTTTGCAACAAAGTGGCCCCCAGGCCCACATTGCTTGCGTCCGTTCTTACCCCAAATTCCTGAGTCAAATCAGGCAATTTTAGAATAGGCTTGCTAGTGAGTTTTTCCTTTAACTCTTGGAATGCCAATTAAAATTGTGCTGACCAAACAATGTTATCAGGATTTCCCTTGCGAGTTAAATCAGTCAGAGGAGCACATATCGAGTTAAAATTTTTATATATTTTTGGTAAAATCCACACAACGACACGAATGATCGCACGTCTTTCTTTGTTTGTGGCCTATGTGCTCTCTGCAATTTCTCAAGGTTCTTGGGGTCAGGGGTCATGCTACCCTGATAAACAGTATGTCCCAAGAATTCCAACTCTTTGCATTCAATACAACATTTTGTTGGTCTAGCAGTTAAGTTAGCCTCTCCGAGTCTATCAAATAGCATAGTCAAAGAGTTAATATGTTCCTCAAATGTTTCAGTAGCAATGAGGATATCATCAATGAAATTAGTGATGCAGGGATTATTCAGTGGATCCAACAATTTTCGCATCATTCTTGAAAGCACACTCGGAGCATTTTTCAACCCAAATGGCAACATGTTGAATTCATAATGTCCTTCCGAAGTGCTAAACGCCAAATAAGGTCGAACCTCAGGCTTTACTAGAATTTGATAATAGCATTTGCTAAGATCCACCTTTGAAAAATATTTTGCCTTGTTCAGCCTGGCAAATAGTTGAGTAATATCAGGTAATGGATCCACCTGATTTTCTGTGACAGCATTCAGTTTCCTGTAATCTATACACAGACGATGTTCTCCAGAGGGTTTCCTCAGCAAAACCACAATAGAACTATAAGGAGATTCACTGTGAGAAATAATCCCTTCTTTCAGCAAATACCCAATCTCCTCTTTTAAAGCTTTTTCCTTAGCAAAAGGAATAGAATAGCCTCTCATACAGATGGGTGTTGGGTCTATTAACTTCATATCGTATTCCAACAAATTGGTGTGCCCCTGCTTATCCGTTAACACGTCTGTATGTTCAAGCAGAACCTGTTGAACCTTCTCCCTCTGATTTTTAGTCAGGTGCTTACTGACTTTCACCTGTGCCGGTGTTTCATATGGTTTTAGGGGGTACTCGTGCGAGGTGAGTAGTTCCTTTTTCATCTCAGTTGCGATAGCCAAGGTCAGTAAAGGGGTGCCTTCTTGGATTTGTCTGTCCAGATACTTCTCTAGAAGGTTAACCATTATATATTTTCTCTTTCCCCTTCTTGTCGATTTTATAATTGGTTCTAGACACCTTCTCTAGAACTGTATATGGACCTTGCCATCCAATTTGCAACTTGTTACTGCTGCCGGGTAATAGAAGAAGCACCTTCTTTCCCACAGCTAGCTCTCTATCCTTTGCTTTCTTATTAAAATATGCAGCATGTTTTTTCCTGGCTTGTCTGAGATTATCATTAGCAAGTTTCCAGCCAGTTTTAAGACGAGTGGTCAGCTCGTTCACATATTGATATGATGAGGTAACAGTCTCTTCTGCCTTCTCATCGGTCCACGTCCTTAACAAGGTTACATATGGACCTTTTATTTTGCTGACTTATTTTTCATGGCACCGATATGGTCCTTAGCATTGGGAGCCTTATAGTGAGGACTTTTCCTCCTCTTATCATCACTTACAAACCGTCCACTACCAATTCTTTTCTTGGGGTTTTCTTCCCACTTTAATTTCCTTGTGAGAGATCTTCTCTCGCTTTTATCTTCCTCCAGTTCACATAATTCCGACTGAGGGAGTGTCGGCTTATTCTGGGGTAGAATCACTCTTTGTACTCGCCGCATAATGGCCATTCGAACACATTCAATTGAAGACTGTGTCTGAAAAGGGGGTTCCCATTCCACTGTGTCTACTTTATTATGATTATATTTCTTTTTATTTTCCGGCCTAAGTTTGCCCCGTGGCGTTTATAGGTCCTGATTATTATTTCCCCACTTGGGGGTGTTCCCTCATGAAATATGCCACAGGCTTCTCCAAAATTCTCAATAACTATCTTTACATCTGGCCAATAATATTTTTGTTAAACCTTTTGGCAGATGGTAACTACTTTCTCATGGTCACCATCTGTTCCAACATGTAAGCTCCTTATTACATCTGCCCTATATGCCTTGGGAAGTACCAACTGTCCGTGACCAGTGGATCCAGTTCCATCCTTCCTATATAACAATTTGTTCTTCATATAGTACTCTCCCTTGCTTGGAGGTGTGTGACATTTTGGCAATTTTTTAAAACATGGCTTGAGGATCTTATCCTCCGCCTGTGCCTTCCTCATCTCCTCTGGATGGGCATTTATAGGATCCCATTCTTCCTTCTTTGACTGTGACCTGGTCTGCACTGTTGCCATGATCACAGGTCTCTTGGGATTCCCCAAGAAGACATATCTACACCCCAATATCAGAGGGTAGATTGGTTCATCTATCATTGCTGCTCTGACTTCTCCTTCCACATAGCGAGTTTTCACATTTATCCTTGCGATGGGAAGTGTCAGGAGTGGTTTGTCCTTATTCGCCCCGTTTATCTCCACTGTTTCTGTGGTATACTGACCTGGGTTCACTATGCTAGAACTCACGACAGAATCAAAATCTAGACCTGTATCATAAAGACACCTCACGGTGACTCCGTTGCATACAACGTCCTCACACACTGGGGGGGGGGGGGGGGATAAGGTTTCTGCTGTCCAGTAGGTTTAACCTTTAATCTTTGGTTCCCCGTTTTCATTGCAGCAAAGTTAGAAGGTTTACTTTTATAAACTTCGGTGTTATGGTTGTCCCTCCTACACCATTTACACCACTTCTTTCCATGGTTACAATGTTTTCTTTTATTACATTTTTGGTCATTGAACTGTGGGTTTCTATCTCGATAATCATTTCGTGGCCTATTAAAGTTGGGCTTACCTTTGTTACCTTGTTCTTTGTTATCAAATTTATTAGGGTTCTGTGGGGCCTTATAATTCTCTACATGTTTCTTTTTAGTGCCAGCTATCTCTGCCTGGGCCGCCTGATACCTCTTCTTCTTCTTCTTCTTTGATCCTTAGCCCCCGACCGTCAAAGCAGTCAGTGGCCATCACGCCTAGTGGCGTCTTGTAGGGCAACAACAAATTGATTCCACTTTGCTCGGTCGGTGGCCATCCTTCGTACAGTGCCCCAACTCTGGTTCATTCCCTGCATCTCAGCCTCCACAGTCCTCAGCCAGGTTGTTTTTGGTCGGCCTCTCTTTCGTTTTCCTTCAGGGGTCCAACGCATAGCTGTTCTTGTGATGGCATCGGGGTCTCTTCTGAGGACATGACCAACCCAGCTCCAGCGTCTGCCAGCTATGATGGTGTGCATGTCCTCTTGCTTGCTACGAGTAAGCAGGTCTTGGTTAGTGATGGTATTCGGCCAAAAGATTCGGTGAATTTTTCTTAGGCATGTTGTGTGAAAGGAGGACAATTTCGACATTTCCTTCTCTGTAACTCTCCAGCATTCCGCACCATAGAGAAGCACAGAAAGCACACAGGTCTGATATAACCTGATACATCTCAGCGACATTAAGTACATCACCCAACCTCTCTGCACCTTGTTCCATGAGAAACTTTCTCAGGTCTGAAGCCATCTTCTTCTTCTTTGATCCATAGCCACCAACCGTCAAAGCAGTCAGTGGCCAACACGCCTAGTGGCGTCTTGTAGGGCAGCAACAAATTGATTCCACTTTGCTCGGTCGGCGGCCATCCTTCGTACAGTACCCTAACTGTGGTTCATTCTTTGCATTTCAGCTTCCACAGTTCTCCGCCATGTTGTTTTTGGTCGGCCTCTCTTTCGCTTTCCCTCGGGGGTCCATAGCATAGCTGTTCTTGTGATGGTGTCAGGGCCCCTTCTGAGGATGTGGCCAACCCAACTCCAGCGTCTGCCAGCTATGATGGTGTGCATGTCCTCCTGGTTACTCCGAATAAGTAGTTCTTGGTTGCTGATGGTGTTTGGCCAAAAGATTCGGAGAATTTTCCTTAGACAGATTGTGTGGAAGGAGGACAGTTTCGACATTTCCCTCTCTGTTACTCTCCAACATTCTGCACCATAGAGAAGCACAGAGAGTACACAGCTCTCATACAGTCTTAATTTGGTGTTTGTGCTGTACTGGGAAGACTTCCAAATGTTGTTGAGAACAGCAAAGGCTGTTCTTGCTTTATTCATTCTGTTGTTAATGTCTTTGCCTGTTCCGCCGTCAGGTGTTACTATGCTTCCTAGGTAAGTAAATGGGTCTGTCTGTTCTAACTTCTGGTTCCTTACTGTTACTGGCTCAGGATTGCCCACATTTAGTGTCATGACCTCTGTCTTCTTCAAATTGATGTTCAGGCCAACCTGCTGGCCATACTTATTCAGTCTATCAGTTTTGTCTTGAATGTGCTGATGTGAATGCGCGAGTAGTGCAATGTCATCTGCATATTCCAGGTCTTCCAGTGTAGAAAACGTTGTCCATATAATTCCTCTTGGACTGCCCTCCGTTGTCTGGCGCATCACCAAATCTATGACTGCCAGAAATAATGTTGTTGACAAGGGGCATCCCTGTCGTACTCCTGTTTTCACTTCGAAAGTTATATTACTCGATCCAACACTGCACGTAAAGTTAGAATAGAGGCTTTTTATGATGGAAACAATGCGGCTGGGAATTCCATAGGCCCTCAGTATTTTCCACAGGCTGTTCCTGTGTATGCTGTCGAAAGCCTTTTCAAAATCAACAAAGTTAATGTACAGCTGTCTCTGCCATTCTGAGCACTGCTCCATAATGTTCCTGAGGGTAAATATATGATCTGCACATCTTCTGTTCTTTCTGAAGCCCGCTTGTTCTTTCCTCAGTTTATGGTCAACTGCTTTTGAAATTCTCTGGATGATTATCCTGCCTAGTATTTTGCTGGGAACTGAGAGGAGGGTAATTCCTCTCCAGTTGTTGCAGTCTGCAAGATCACCCTTCTTGGGCAATTTGACAATTATTCCTTTACTCCACTCTGTTGGTGTTGTCTCAGTTTCCCAGACTTGTGCAAATAGTGGTTCTAATAGTTCTGCTGCTAGTTCAGGGTCTGTCTTGAATAGCTCAGCATTTAGATTGTCTTGACCAGGCGCTTTTCCATTTTTTAGCCCTTTGATAGCTGTGATGATTTCTTCTTTTCGCGGAATGTCTGTATTTACATCTAAGTCGCTTTCAGCCTCAGGAACATTTAGCTGAGTCTCTGGTGGTTCCTTATTCAGTGTTTCTCTGAAGTGCTCTGCCCATCTTGTTTCCTGCCCCTGTGCTGTGGTGATGAGATTTCCTTGCTTGTCTCTTACTAACGTTATGTTGTTTGCACCTCGTTTTCCACTGATAGCTTTCGTTATTTTATAGACTGTGCTTTGTTCATTTCTCAGTGCTGCCTCTTCTGCCTGTCTTGCAAGGTCATCCAGAAATGTCCTTTTGTTAGCACGGGTTTGACGTTTTACTTCCTTGTCCAGCTGACTGTACTGTTCACTATATATTGCCTTTAACCTGGGAGACTTAGCTTCTGTTTTCTTTCTTTTCATTTCCTTTCTCTTCTATATGGTGTTTAGCGTTTCTGGTGTTATCCAGTCTTGGCTCTTTCTTTCCTGGAATCCCATGCATGACTTGCTGCTTTCTTTGTATATTGTTGAGATGGTGTTGAATTTCTGGTTGACATCGTCGGTCTCTGTTCTTTCCTGGCTTTTGGTAATCAGATATTGTCTCTTTACGTCAGCCACGAACGCTTTTCTGATGAGGGGGTCCTTAAGTTTCGTGATGTTGTATCTTTTCTGTTTGACTACAACTGGTCCGGCAGCTCTGAGTTTTACCTTCAGTCTTGCTACTACTAGGTGATGATCACTTCCCACATCTGCACCTCTTCTTACTTTCACGTCTTGTAGTGCATGTCTCCATCTGCTATTGATCATTATATGATCTATCTGGTTTTTGTCTCGTCCGTTTGGTGATTCCCATGTTAACTTGTGCACTTCTTTGTGTTGAAAAAGTGTTCCTCCAATGACCAGGTTGTTAATACTGCAGAAGCTTATTAATTTGTCCCCATTCTCATTTACTGTTCCACTGCCGCATTTCCCCATTACTCTTTCGTTATAATTATTGTTTGCTCCAACTTTCGCATTTAGGTCTCCCATTACTATAATAAGATCGTACCTGGGTACAGTTTCCATTTCCTTTTGTACCTGTTGATAGAACTCGTCCTTGATCTCTTCATCGCTGTCGTTTGTTGGTGCATAGCATTGTATAATTGTGGTGTTGGTGAATCTCCCTCTTAGTCTTGCTTTTATTAGTCTGTTGTTAATGGGTTTCCATTCCAGTAAAGACCTTTCCATTCCTTTCTTCAGGATAATGGCTACACCTTCGTTGTGTTGACCATCCTCTCTACCAGAATAAAGTACTGTTTTCCCTGTAGCTGTTTTTATTCTCCCCATCCCTGTCCATCTGCTCTCGCTTATACACAGGATATGTAGTTTGTAATTCCTCATCTCTGCTGTGATCTGTCTCAGCTTTCCTGCTTCATTCATGGTTCTGACATTCCAAAAACCAATTTTGGTTTCGTGTTTTGCGGTCTGGGCATCCGTTTTCGTGCCAGTGGCTTCCTTTCGGTTTTCACCACTGTCAGTCATACGAGCCTGAGACTCCGGATGTCCGTCCCGCATCAAAGTTTTTCCATTCGTTGCTGTTTCCGTAACATGTACACTTTTTACATAGACAGGGGTGTCGGCCCTGTGCTAAAACCCCCAACCTGGAGGACCAGGGTACCAGCTTTTGTCTGACCCCTACCCACACAGACCAGTCCAGCTTGGTTGAACCTACCAGGAGTAAAACTCCCACTGGCATAGCTCTGGGGATTGTCAGGGCACACAAGCTGCCATACCGCTACAAGGTATAGGTACCATTGATGGCAGAGGTCTGGAGCCATGGACTCTCTCAATTGCTCTATCATGATCATTTCCTTAAGATCTTGGGTCTTCCCCAGAGCAGTCCATTTCTTCAAATAGGTTTCCAGTCTGGCAGAGAATTGGTGGTATGTCTCACCAGATAATAGCATGGCATTTCTAAACTTCTTACGATACAATTCACCATTCTTTTCATATCTTAATAACAGAGCCTGCTTTAGCATGTCACAATTGTCTTGGTCGTCTTTACTCATTTTGCAAACACTTCATAAGATGTTCCCCTAAGACCCTGTGATAACTTTAAACTCCACCTTTCCTTTTCTAACCCATAAGTGGTGGCTAAAACCTGCTTAAAAATGATCCAATGTCATCCTCCCTCTCAACAAAATGGTCTAAATGGAACCCCATGGCAGAGGTTGAGGCTCCCTGACTAGCAGTGGCATCGGAGGTAGACGGGCTGTTACCACCTTTAGGAGCATGGCCTTGAAATTCCAACTTCCTTCGTCGTAACTCATGTTCCCTCTGTAATCTCTTCTCCTTTTCTGCTTCCCTTTCTGCAGCCAGTTTTCTTTCCTCTGCAGCCAATCTCTTGTCTTCTGCCTCCCTTTCAGCAGCCAGATTTCTTTCCTCTGCAGCCAATCTCTTTTCTTCTGCCTCCAATTTCTTTTCTTCAAATTGGAGCCGCTTAATCTCAGCCTCACTATCCGCCTCCAATGCCCTAGCCTCTTTGTCAGCCTCAATCTGTAACCTCTTAATTTCTTTTTCAGCCTCAATTTGTAACTGTAATTTTCTTTCTTCTGCTAACTTACTATTTTCTCTTGCAATATATTTATCACATTCTGAGGTTACATACTGGACCAGTTCTGGCCCCTCCATACCCATTTCTTTGGCATCCAGCACAGCAGCAGATCTGAATTTGGCTAAATCAGCCATCCTTTGTTAACAATATAATAATCAAATGCTCTAAGAGAACTTAAAAGCTCTACCAAAGTGCCTACTCTAATTACTTAATTAACTACTGGCCGTGACAATTCATCAACTCTTACTTTCCACTTTAAATATTTTATTTTTATTATTGAATATCTTTTAATTTTTAGGGACACTATTGATACAATATTGAATTTTGTACAGACTTATAACTCAATAGTTTAATGCCCGGAACAGGAGACCCCAATATATGTGGTTGGTTTTGATGTTATGAAATGTTGTTGTAAATTGTTTTAGTGTAACTGAGTGAGGTCAAGCTGTGAAGGCCCCTGAGGATAACAATTTTTGGTGAGTTTTCAGAGAACCTTGCTGCTACCACCCTACGATCTCACTCAGACCTATTCTTGACTAGTATGTCTGACAGCTACGTCTAATGTCTAGAGTAATGAAAGTGTGGTGTGAAGGTAATTAATTACACAAACACACTGATGCCTCCTTTTTTGTATCCTTTTCACTCACGGGTATTCATCAGGTTCTACTTCGGTTGAGTGAGTACGCACCAACTTATGTTGAGGTTAGTTTTTATAAATGTCTTCTGTCACGCACGAATATGCACAATTTGGTGTAGGTGAATTCGTGCGCGCTTGTGTCCAAGCAAGCCAGATGACGTCAGAGGTTGAAATGGAAGCCGCATCTCATATTTCCAGACAGAGAGTCTGTTGATTTGTTTGTGTACCCATCATAATGGGGCAAGTATATTTCTGGGACAAGGGCTTCTATTCTTTCTTATGTCTATTTCGGACCTGTAACGTTGTCCTGGTACATGTTAATTCTGGTGTCTGTAAACATGCATGATCCTGGCCTCCACTATATATGATAATACAGCATAAAGTTAATTAAAATACTTGGTTCATCTCTCGTGATCGCCGTGTCACGTATGACGGCGCTTCCATACTTTAAATCAATGAGCCGCACTGACGGAGCATTAAATCCTTCAAAGCCTTAGGATACTATCAGCTCAGTATCAAGTTGATCCATTATAACCCCTCCTGAACGAGAAGGGATTAGCTAGATACCAACGTCTAATACTGTCACTGGAAATCATCTTAAAAATACATTCAATTATAACAATCACTGGCACTGACTTACGCAGGGGTAAGCCGACAAGGGCTTCTATTCAGAAGTCCTGTCCCAGAAATATACTTGCCCCATTATGATGGGTACACAAACAAATCAACAGACTCTCTGTCTGGAAATATGAGATGCGGCTTCCATTTCAACCTCTGACGTCATCTGCCTTGCTTGGACACAAGCGCGCACGAATTCACCTACACCAAATTGTGCATATTCGTGCGTGACAGAAGACATTTATAAAAACTAACCTCAACATAAGTTGGTGCGTACTCACTCAACCGAAGTAGAACCTGATGACTACCCGTGAGTGAAAAGGATACAAAAAAGGAGGCATCAGCTTCCTTCCCACCGTCCGCAAAAAATTTAATTCTATTAAATTTTTTTTCTTTAATTACCGCGGAGAGGTGAAACAAGCTTACAAATATGTATTTTATACTAATAATACTAATAATGCAAGAGAAGCATATTAATCAATAAGAGGAGAGTGAACGAACAAAATCAAATTCAACTCAACTCATCAACAAATATGCATAAAAGCATATCATCACAATTGACCAACTTTGGAACAATGTGGAAGAAATGAAAGAAAATCAAAGCATAAAAGATAATTAATTGAACCCAAATGCAATAACAAATAAAAAGACATGGTAATACATGAATTTAAAAGAAAAGATGAAAATGCATAAAAATTAAAAAATGAGAAGTGACAAAATCAAAGAATATGAATACAACACTTGAAGTTATCAACACACTTAACCGTGTCTAAAGATGAGTAGTATCATTAAATAACTACCAATGACGTATCACTATCTAAAATGAGTGATAGTTACCCGATGTAATTTGAAATACCATAAATTCCACAAAATATTGTTAAATCGTTCACGATATACTAATGTTTATCTAAATACACAATGTATCTTTACGCAGATAATGTCATAAATTCTAAAAGTTATGTGATCATCACTGTTATATATAATTCACTGTTTTTTTTTTCTTTTTTCCGCTTCAAGTAATTCAACGGAATGCTACAACTTTATTCACTTGAATAAGGATGCACAAAAATGTCACTGATTCACAAAGTAATGTTCAAAGAACGTCATGTTTACAAATGTGATGTAGTATTGTAGAGGCATCCACATCTATAGGGCGTACCAAGTTGCATGATTCACTCGGGCAGCGGGATAAAATGTCCGCGAAAACGTTCTGTGATCCAGGTATTGCCCGGATTGTGAAACAGTAGGGTTGCAATGAAATCGCATATCTTGTGGACTTTGAAGACCTGACGTCTTTGGTGTTTAAAGCAGAAAGTGCTTTTTGATCAGTCTCTACAAAGAAATGTGATCCCAGAAGATAACGCTGGAGTTTTGTTATAGACCACACTAAAGACAAAAGTTCCTTATCGAGAACGGAGTACTTTTGTTCAGCCGACGTAAGTTTCCTTTAGACGAACAGTACTGGGTGCAAGGTGCCCGCATACTCCTGTAGTAACACGCTTCCAATACCGTAAGCAGAGGCGTCACTGCGCAAGATGAAAGGGAGGTTTGCATTAGGCAATCGTAACATAGGAGATTTAGAAAAAATGCCTTAATGGTGTCCAACGCGATTTGATGTTCCTCCGACCACCGAATCACGTTAGCTGCGCCCTTTTTTAATAACGAAGAGAAAGGTGCAGTAATAATTGACAGATGAGGTATGAACTTAGCGTAGAACTGAACAAGACCCAATAATGATCTCACTTGTTTCTTAGTTTTGGGAGTAGAAATGTTGAGGATTTTAGAGACATTACTGTCCTCAGTATATAACCGACCGTGACCAACGCGGTGACCTAAAAATGAAATTTCGTGAAAACCCACGAAAGCTTTAGAAGGCTTAGCCGTTAAATTACATGACCGTAAAGTGGACAGTAATGTTTTCAATCCAGTAATGTGTTCATCCCATGTGTCATTAAAGAGACAAATGTCGTCAATATATGTAATGACATCGGGACGATGAGACAGTACGCGACGCATCATGCGTACAAATGCAGCCGGTGCATTTACTAAACCGAATGGCATGACATTATATTGGAATAACCCACGTGGAGTCGAGAAAGAAATGATCTCTAGAAAAGAAAAGAAACAATGATTAGTAAAGAAAAGAGATGATGACTGCATAGGCTGAGTCATCAAAGAATGTGATATCAAAATCCAATATCAGTAGGTTATTATCTGCGTGACGCAGAATCGGGAACCAATTGTAATCGTAGAGAATGGTGGTGAAAATACACACCATTGTCCCGCTCGATAGCTACGCGAGCATCTTTATTGGTTCTAAATGTAACCACGGCGTCACCATACCTGTTATTGGTATGTGGCAATAGACGTACAAACTTAACGTCCGCCGTGTGGTTGAGAAAATCTCCTAGTGCTTGCCAACTAGTTCGCTGTGGCAGATTTTGCACAAGGATGGTGCGAGAAGATGCACCTCTACCAATATATGTGGTACCATAGTCACCAGAATGTAAATAAGGTTTATGGTTAACCCTAGTCCTTTGAGGTAAATTATAATATTTATTATTTCTACATGTAGAATTATTGTTCTTAAATGTACCATGCTTTTGTACTTGAGTATGACTACTTACGCCAGACAAAGGTGTAGGTGTACGGCATGTCGTAGACACCTGCTTGCTGGGCAAAGTTAAAACCTTACTGACGACCTTATTGGTATTAATTTTCCCATCTGAGTTACAACTCTTATTTTTATTAGGAACATCCTTTCCTTTTTTCTCAAACGTAACCTTTTTCTTACGATCAGTTGCCTGCTGATCAAGTCGAGGGAAGGTATATGTCCCCCGGAATGACTTACTAGTATTCACAGGTTGCGTTGAAACCTTAATATCCTTCTTAAGAATGGATGCATATCGTAAAGGTTGTAATGCATTTGCAACAGTGGCGTAATGAACAATGGAATCATTTTCACTACTAGATTCCGATATATTAGCATTACCCAACAGGTTAATAGTATGTGAATGTGAAACAAATCTAGGTATAGACGTTGATTTGTTTGTGTACCCATCATAATGGGGCAAGTATATTTCTGGGACAGGACTTCTGAATAGAAGCCCTTGTCGGCTTACCCCTGCGTAAGTCAGTGCCAGTGATTGTTATAATTGAATGTATTTTTAAGATGATTTCTAGTGACAGTATTAGACGTTGGTATCTAGCTAATCCCTTCTCGTTCAGGAGGGGTTATAATGGATCAACTTGATACTGAGCTGATAGTATCCTAAGGCTTTGAAGGATTTAATGCTCCGTCAGTGCGGCTCATTGATTTAAAGTATGGAAGCGCCGTCATACGTGACACGGCGATCACGAGAGATGAACCAAGTATTTTAATTAACTTTATGCTGTATTATCATATATAGTGGAGGCCAGGATCATGAATGTTTACAGACACCAGAATTAACATGTACCAGGACAACGTTACAGGTCCGAAATAGACATAAGAAAGATTTTATTGTATGGATGACCTTAGAAGCTTTATCACTAACGAAAGGTCAAAACCGTTAGATTGTTTGAAGAAACCATGAGCCTACAAGCACTATATTTCCTATCATTGATCCATGCATTTTTATGAACTGTGAAACCACTATGAACGTACTGTCTCGTATAATTTATTGTCTACGTGATTCGTCCAAAAATAAATATGTTGTTGCCAGTCGACATAACGAGTTCGTTCATACCCATTTTGGCAATCGTTGACGTGCCTGGTTGTTATTGAAGTCCTTCCTTCACGTTCCAGGAAAGAAACATTCGCGTTAATTATTTTCAAGTCCAAATGCATCGCCCGTGTTGGACCGTTGTCACTACGACACAATCTACATCTTCTAGTCAGCGGTTCACACCCGAAGAAAAGCGAGGCTACACACACACAGATACCAATATTAATCTCTATGATCAAATTAACTAACACCTGTTTTTAAAATTTATGACTTTACAATTTTTTTCAATTTTATTTTGTCCTGAACCAAATATTCTTCTGGTCAGGACTTTCAACTCAAATGAATCAATTTCATTATACCTATAATCAATTAAACCAAAAAAGGGAGGAAATGGTCATACATATACTTTAAAATCTAATAATGATGGCACTAAATCTATATTAGTTCTTAACTAGTGCTTGATGGCGGGTCGGGGTATCTTCATCATACCCATGCTTTTATTTCACAAAGTTTGTTTGCTCCTTAAACAGGATTGTTGGTGGACAAGTTTTTATTTTTCACACAATTCAGTTAATATTAGTGTGGAATTAGTTGATGAACTTCAGCAGGCCAGGATTGATATACTTATCTGGCCTGTGACGATCGAAGATAGTTGTCTTTCCTGCCAAAGGCCTCTGCTTCAGCATGTATCAATATCACTCCTCCAGTGGTAGGAAACGTGTACCACTAGAGACACATCCACTCTCATACAGTGTTGTTCACTTCAGAACATCTGGCACTAGCACAGTGCCAGACAAAGAAACCCTGCAACATGAAAATTATGTTCGGTCTTAACACAATATCTAATCCACCAATTTTACAAACAATGATATATTTAAAATAAAAGACATGGGTCAGATCTCTCTGACCATCCCAGCACATCCACCTAAATGATGTAACAAGTAGCACCAGTTTCACATTTCTCTCCTCTAATGGCCGCACTGCATCTGCAATATTATCATTAATCTCTTTTTACCATATAATAAGGTGGGTGATATGTTTCCACCTGACCACCTAAAAATAAACATCTGTATTATACATCTCTGGTAGTTTGTCATATGATAATTCAACCTCTAGGCCCTGCAGAAGTCGGCTAGGGACCTAGAATATGTACTTACTGTCGTAATCATTTTTTATATGGCAATATCTCACACTCACATGTTTAAATAAAAAGATTAATAATTTCTGTCTTACCACAAATTCTATGAATACACACAGGAACGTTGATTAGCACAACCTCAGATGTACTGCTTGCTGGACTATGGCGTCCTCTTATTTATTTATTTATATATATTTTAAAGGCACGTCACACTTCTCAGCTTTCAAGCGTCCTGCTCTAACTACAATATTTGTCAAATGGCGCCAAGCCGTCAACTTTTCCAGTAATATTAAATGTACTGGCCAATGAGAATCTACTACCAAGCTTTTTAGTTTGAATTTGAAAATAAAGGCAAAATTACAGCCCAATATCAAATGTACGTCGGTCACATTTTGGCATTAAAAGCGAAAAATAGACTTGCTTTTTGGTCTAACAAGTTTTTCTCTCACTCACTTCTTGACTTCCACTGCTAAATATATTTAGGTTTTAGGCCATCCCATAATATCTCTACCTCTTTCTACCCTCCGCTCAAACCGATTACATGTACCCTCTCCGTCCTAACGTTCCCCCCTTGTACTTTGACCTACCCTCCCTTGCCTCTTTTCAACAACTCGTGCACAAAATTGTCACCGATAATGAATGCAAAGACGAGGGTCTGTCCGACTGTATGTACGAACCAATATAGTATTTTGACCATATCTTTATTATTAATGGGGTAATTATGAAAATGGTAACATATTATTTATCAGGAGAACATAATCTACCAAACTAATTAGGTTTTATGGTCCCATTTTCAGTAATAATGAATTCCATATATTTTCCATCTTATTTGGCAATTTCTACTTTTACATAAATACTCCATTCTGTCCCCTCTCTCGCGTTATTCAATCGAAAACGCAAGTCGTTACGTCAGAAAAATACGCCACTTGGCGGACACTGCGCTGTGTGTGTGGATATATATGTCAAACTGCGTGCCTGTGGAACGAACAAGTATTTGGCTTTTCGTTGCATTTTCACCCCTTTCCCCTCCTTATTCTCTCCCTCCGTTTTGAATCTAAAATTTAAGCGGCAATTTGTATCACACATGTTACATTTCTTGTCCATTACAATACTGGCCTATCGAACGCGAGATGCTTGCATTTCCAAGACAGTTACCGTTTATTGTCTCAAGGACGAGATATAAAAAGTTAGTATTTCCCTACAGGCGGGGTAAATACGAAACCTCACAACTCCACTAATTTTTATTTCTACATGATTGTAATTATATAAAGATTACAAATGGGATCGGTGTATCAATGTATATCATCACATTTGGATAGAGTCAAATTAATCTTGACCCATCACCCTCACAGTACTGCTGTCAAACAGATCCTTTTCCGCCACCTCCCTATCCTCCAAGCAGAGCCTGTGACCCAAGAAGTATTCGGTGAAGCACCTTTGGTGGCATATAGACGCGACAAGAACTTGAAGGATCTTCTTGTTCACAGCCGTCTTCCAAAGGAGAATGCCACTCACTTTGGCACACTACCCTGTGGTCGGACACGATGCAACACGTGCAAGTATGTCATCTCAACCCAGAAGGTGTCCTTTCCTAAGGCTACTTACACCATCACTAGTAGCTTCACGTGTGAATCACGCAATGTCATTTATACGATTATATGTAAACGTTGCTGCAATACCTATGTTGGCCAAACAGGCAAACGACTTGGGGACAGATTCAGCCAGCACTAAAATGACATCTCTCAGCAAAAGTCTACATCAGTTGCCATACACTTCAATGGTCCTGACCACCATGGTCCCATCGACATCCAGGTCACAGCGATCCGATCCTACTCCTCTGACACTGCCAGCCGAGAACAGCTTGAGAACCGTCTTATCCACCGCATGGGGTGTCTAAAACCAGCCGGTCTCAACACTTTTCACACCCTTTGTCTGAGGTCACCCTTTTCTCTCTTGCTCTATTTTGACTCTTTCCACTCTTATCCCATTCTTCTTTTTTATGCCATCCTCCATAATTTGTATGAATATACACTGTTTCTAATTTGTCTTGATTTTTTATTTCATTTTATTTATCCCCCACTCATTCTGTCCTCTTCTATGTCCAGTCCCCACTTTTATTACGTTTGGGTAGTTTATTGTTCAGTTTCGTTTTTTAGTTTTTAGTTTCTTAGTATGTATTGTGTACATCCGGTGGCGGAAGTCACTTCTTTTTTCAGCCACGCGTCCATCAGTGGACAGCAAATAGTGATAGGATTTCGATGCCTTGCCTTCAGGGAAGTACCTAGGTTTTATCTTTATATTTATTTAAGTTCTTATGTGTCCTATCTAGCCTTCACTTTCTTTCCTTTCCTGACGAAGGCCTTGTGGCCGTAACGTAGACTATTTTCTTTGTCTTTTATCCTCGTAGACGAATCACCTTTTTTCGATTTTTTTCTTCAAACCCATCCATTATAATATATATAGCATTGTTTGTGCCTTTACTTTCTACAAATCCACACTGTTCATCGCTGATTTTAAAACATTTTATTTCTCGCTCTTCTCGTGATAATTCGTAATAATATTTTGGTCACATGACTCATACGACTAATGGTGCGATGTTCTTCACATTCCATGGCTCCGGGTATCTTTGGTAAAGCTATGAATATGGATTTTAGCAGATCATCAGGTATTTGACCACTGTTGTAGATGTCATTTAAGAGTTTTGTTATCACTTCTACTCCAAAGTCTCCCAAAGCTTCCATTTCATCTACAGTTATATTATCTGGTCCAGGAGCTTTGCCTTTCTTCATGCGGCGCATGGCATCCTCTACCTCTGCCACAAGAATTGGAGGTTCTTCACAATTGCCCTAGTCCTTCAAATCTGGTCTTTCATCATCATACAGCTCCTTGATGTATTCTGTCCACCTTTCTATCATGTTCTGATGACCCATTAACAATGTTCTTTCTTTTGATTTCAAACCGACAATGACTGTGTCCTTCTGCCGTTATTGTTAAGTCATTGTTTTTGCTTGTACATAGATTTTGTCTCTTTCCTGATCTGCACTTCAATCTAGCAGAAAGAAATCATTTCATGTGGAAAACAAATTCCATGTGGAAATCTAGAAGTAAGAAAGGAATTATGACCGGAAATTTGGGTCAAATTCATGTCATTAACTTGACTGAGTGAGACATTTATTTAAATCTATCTCAGCCTGAAGCAACCATGACTTTCGAGGAGGCAAAGAGGTTTATCAGAGACACAGAAACAAGTGCGATGTAGAGCATCCAGGTCACACACAAAATGATGCATACTACTAGCCCAACAGAAGAGAACAAGTGGTAATCTTCAGACTCTGCACTGGTCACAACAGATTGTGATACCACCTAGTCAACAAACTAAAGATAGGAACTACCGATGATTGTAACTGTAGCACTGTTAAAATGACTACTGAACATCTGCTTCAAAGTTGATAAACACATGCGGAACAGAGAAAGTGTATATGGCCGACACCGGTCCATTCATGAAAAAACTCTTCTTCTTTGATCCATAGCCGCCAACCGTCAAAGCAGTCAGTGGTCATCACGCCTGGTGGTGTCTTGTAGGGCAGCAACAAACTGACTCCACTTTCTTTGGTCGGCGGCCATCGGTTTTATTTTTTGTTGTTGTTGAAAAAGCTCTACGGAGATTCATATTGTCTCAAAATGACTATTGCTTTCTTTGATAACATTCAAGCAGACGTCTGAGAGTGTACAAATAAATAGAAGAAGGAACAAAACAGTCTTGTATTAAATTGTTTGAAAACTTATGAGGTGACTGTTGTGGTCGTTCTTTTGTGAAAGCTGACAGTTTAATTTGTTATCCTTAGTCAACGAGACAGCGGGCAGAGTGTGGTAGGTACAACCTAATTTATATCCCTTATACTGTTGATAGGCAGTTTTTGTTCTGAAATCTGCCAGATAAGAGTTTTAGTGCGAGATTAAAAAATAATAGAAAAAGAGAAATGAAGACAGACATTTAAATTATGATGAGAACATGGACAATCATGAAGTGATGGTACTCGACAGGAGGACTTAGCAATTATATTGTTGAAGGCATATGCTTCTCAGGAAGCTGACGATTAATGAACGAATAAGTGAATTAGCCTTCTGTGCTTATTCTACTTTTTTATTTTTTAAAGAGTAACACTCCACAAACTATGTATGTTGTAGTTTAATGGGAAATTTCTTTTATAAATAACATATTTCATAAAAACTTGTTTTCACTTGTTTTTAATTAAAAAATGGATCGAGATTAGGAGATGTAACTCTAATAGAACTGAGTAATTAATGACAGTGTAGATGGGGCCACAGTACTTGGAAAAAATCAGTATATATATATATATATATATATATATATATATATATATATATATATATATATATATATATATATATATATATATATATATATATATATATATATATATATATATATATATATATATATATATATATATATATATATATATATATATATATATATATATATATATATATATACTGAAGAACATTAAAAACGCACCACTGATGCCGAGAAGCTGGGAAAAAAAAGTGTGGGAATGGATTTTCCCCATGTTTGTCATGAAGTAGAGAGCGCATGGCTGCTGGAATGGAAAGTGCATGATTCAACCCACCACGGGTTTGTGTACAGACTACATGAAAACAATGAAAGTTACACGTGCACCACGATTCCCAACAGCTATGACCCTGAAAATGTGTATGTGGCAGTATACTCGGTATAAAAAGGCCGTTGAGACAAAACACCCAGTACATGTGTTTGAAATGCCACGACTATCTGAAAACGACCGCTAACGAGTCATTGGTATGTTGGAGACCGGAATGATCTCGCGGGCCATTGCCAGAAGGATGAATTGTCACCACAGCACTATTGTACGTCTCAATGAACGTTACGGAACCACTGGCGGTGCCCGGGATAGACTTCGGAGTGACCAACTATGAGTTACTACCCCTGCGCAAGATCGTCATGTTGTGCTGAGTCACCTAAGGAATCGTTCTCTCCCGGCAAGTCAAACAGCAAGAGCAATAGTGGGTAGACGTGGGCAAGTCTCTCGAATGAGAGCTATACGACGACTCAGAGATACAGGCCATACTGCTAGACGACCTTATGTTGGGCCAAACTTGACTCACAAACATCGTCAGCAGCGCCTGCAATGGGCAGAGCAACATGTCAGATATACGTACATACATACGTACATACACACGCACGCACTCACGCGCGCACACACACACACACACACACATATATATATATATATATATATATATATATATATATATATATATATATATATATGTATATATATGTATATATATGTATATATATCTATATATATATATATATATATATATATATATATATATATATATATATATATATATATATATATATATATATATATATATATATATATATATATATATATATATATATATATATATATATATATATATATATATATATATATATATATATATATATGTGAATAAAGCAGTTATGAAATAAAAATACAAATACATATTGTGAATGTAATTAAATTTAAAAAAAAAAATTAGGGGTAAGTAGGTTTACAAGTAGACAAAAACGGACAAAGAAAACAAATTGCAGCAGAATTTAACCGCAGAGAAAAACAAACATACGCTACACGTAAAATGGGGAAAAAAGATTTCATTTTGAAAAACTCCAATTTAGCTTCACGGATACTAATGGTCTCTTTCTCCTCCTCTCTCCCCCCCCCCCCCCCTCCCTCATCCCCGGGCCAGGGTTAAAAAAAATAAATGTTTACTTAAATACTGGACATTTGAATAACCGCAGTGGAGCTAATAACAATATCTCATGTGAACAAAAGTATTAAATGCACTCATTCAAACACTTTGTCATAATATGAAATACTCGGATACACTGAAGTAGCAGCTACTTTTGAATATTCAACATTAACAAGAATCACGGCTACATTTGAGGAGACACTTATTAGCAATCATAAAGAAATGTACATATAGATTAACACAGTCAATATTAAAACTAAATATATTAACCAGTTTGTCTTGATTGCATGCCAGTTATTTGTTTTAGATTTTTGTATTAACTTTAAATATAAAACAATAGACAATGACATACGTACTATGTGTAGACATACAAAAGAACGGTAGATAGAAACAAAATGCAAGGAAATTGAAGACTTGGAAGCAAAGCACATGACAAGAGATATGCATGAAGAAATAAAGAAATCATCAAATAGGTCGCGGTTTGCACAAGGAGGAAGCTGTATCAAGAACAAAAATGGTGTAATATTACTTGATGAGAAAGACATATCAAACAGATGGGCAGAATACGTAAAAGAACTATTCGAGGACAACAGAGGTAAAAAAACCATCACCAGATTCTAATGAAGGCCCAAACATTCTCAGATCAGAAGTAGAGAATGTCATACATAAGTTACAAAAAGGAAAAGCAGCAGGCATGGATAACATAAAAATTGAAATGATAGAAGCTCTGGAGAGCTTTGGTATCGATACAATCACAGATCTATGCAACGATATATACAATACAGGATATATACCACACGACATGAAGACATCAGTTTTTATAACATTGCCCAAAAAACCAAATGCAACAGAATGTTCAGACTTCAGAACAATCAGCCTGATGAGTCATGCAATTAAGATACTGCTCAAAATCATTAAAGGAAAGAGTGGAAAATAAGGTAGACAGCGAAATCCAAGAAGAACAGTTTGGTTTTAGACGGAACAGTGGAACAAGAGAGGCAATATTTTGCCTAAGAATATTAGCAGAAAAATATACAGAGGTCCAAAAAAGTATGTACATGTGCTTCATTGACTATAAGAAGGCTTTTGACAGAGTCCATCATGAGAAAATAATTGAATTCCTCGAAGACATAGGTATTGATGGAAAAGATATAAGAATACTCAGTAACCTTTATTGGGAGCAAACTGCCACAGTAAGATCGGGAAGGAATTATTCACCATACATAGACATAAAAAGAGGTGTCAGACAAGGTTGTGTGCTGTCTCCCTGCCTATTTAATTTATACACCGAAAAAATTTTCAAACAGATACAGGAAATACCAGGACTGAACATCAGTGGAAGGTCAATAAACAACCTTAGATATGCAGATGATACCGTGTTGTTAGCTGAAAGCGAACAGGAGTTACACGAACTAGTGAAGCAAGTGAACAGTATAAGTCATGAATATGGACTCGACATTAATATTGAGAAAACTAAAACTATGATAATTAGCAAAACAGACGATAAACCCACATTAAAGATAAGCGTAAATGGGAAAATCCTGGAACAAGTCAAGAGCTACGTATATCTTGGTCATATAATAACAGAAGATGGCAGATGTGAAACAGAAATCAAGAAGAGAATAGGAATGGCCAAAGCTACACTCAACAACATGAAACATATACTGACATCTAAACAGTTATCTCACAAATTAAAACTGAGAATCATAAAGTGTTATATATATTCTGCATTTCTGTATGGTGCGGAAACATGGACGATGAATAAGCATTTGGAAGAAAGAATTGAGGCTCTTGAAATGTGGATATATAGAAGAATGGGGCGTATCTCATGGAAAGAGATGAAAACAAATAAGGAGGTCCTAGAAAATCTATGTATGAAAAGAGAACTAATGAGGGAGGTTAAAGTTCGGCAGCTAAAATACTTTGGCCACATAAAAAGGCATAACACCTTGCAGAAGACCATAACAGAAGGGAGAGTTGAAGGCAAACGTACAAGGGGAAGACAGCGCTATAAGTGGGAAGATAACATCAAGAGATGGACAGGAAAGAGTCTATCAGAATGCACCACCAAGACAAGAGACAGAAGACGTTGGAGATCCATTACAGCCAACCTTCGTTGTGGAGATGGCAACTGATGATGATGATTAACTTTAATGTTGAAACATGATCCATCAGGAGGCTTCCGTGCTTTACTTTCACAAGGCCTATTGTCACTTTGAGAGCATTGGTCTTTTCATATTATTTGTTCCTCCAACTATTTGTCTTGTCTCTACTGCTATATATACTGCTCAACAATATTGAAAGGCCACTTACAAATTCATCTGCAGTTTAAAAAAAAAAATAAAGATACAATTATGAAACTCACATATCGTAAACGGTTTTCATTGCACATTACATTGACATTAAAATGAAGAAAAAACAAATGATTTCATTAGTAAGAAAATCGATGTCAATCGTCTTACCTCTCTTTTTGAAAATTTAGAATCATTAAACAAAAGTTAACATGATTCAAAATCAAGTGTGTCCACCATGAGCTTGAATGCATTCACTGCACCTTTGCCTCATTGATAAGACAAGAGTTCTTAGAGTCATTTGTGGGATCGCTTGCCACTCCTGCTCCAGGAAGAGGAACAACTGATTGAGGTCAGTAGCAGGTGGATGATTTTCTCTAAGTCTACGTCCTAGCACATCCCATACATGTTCTATCGGTCTGAGATCAGGAGAGTACGCTGGCCAGTCTAAGCGGGTGACATGTTGCTGTTGTAGGAAGTCATTCACGACCCCAGCTCTATGTATTGTCGTCCTGCAGGATAGAATCAGATCCTAGAGCCTGAAGTGCCGTAAGAGCAAGCGGCTGTAAGATGTCATTTCTGTAGGCCAAACCATTCAACGTACCATGCACTTGATACAAATGTGTTCTGGAAGTCAAACTAATTTCGCCCCACATCATTACTGATCTACCGCCATAGCGATTATGTTCAAGGACGTTGGCATCATGATAGCGTTCTCTTGGGCGCCTCCAGACACGATTTCTGCCATCTGTGAATGATCTGGTGAAACGGGATTCATCTGTGAACAGAACTCTGCTCCATTGATGCCTTGTCCATGTCACATGACGCCGAGCCCAAGCCAGACGAGCTGTGCGATAAGCTGAGCCAAGACAGGTCGGATGAAAGGTCGCCTTGCATGTAGATCTGCATCTCTCAGTCGGTTTCGTATGGTTTGGTCACTGACGATTACGTTGGTGGCTGCTCGCAGTTGCGTCCTGATGGCACTGATTGTTCTTTGTCTGAGAGCCAATACAACAACAAATGTGTCTTGCCGTCTTGTGGTAGACCTTGGACGTCCTGACCTGCGTTGTTCTGCGACACTGCCGGTTGCATTATAACGATCACGCAGAGTTTGTATGACAGAATGGGCAACTCTTAATCTCCTAGCAACTTCTCGCAGCCCTACAACATCCTGCAGCCATGCCATCACTCTCCATCTGTCAACATTGGTCAAGCGTCTTCGCTGAGCCATGGCTAAAATGGTAAATGTTACAAACATACCCATTGCCCATTTCTTCCGAAAATTGGGTGACATGTGTTCACTATAGTCACGACTTGCACGTGAAAAGCTAATTTCAGCAATGTTATCAACAGGCTTTGCCATAGGAAGCATTTTCAAACATGCATTAGGGACCCAAAGATGCAGCAATAGAGAATGCAGTCAGCGACCCATAGCTTGACTGCTTGCATCAGGATAAGCAAACCAGAGCTGATAAAGACCATACTCCACCTCCACGTGGTGGTTCTTGAAACAGTCTGCATCACTGCAGTCTGGCTGAGAGAGTAGGGATCGCAGAGGGAAGGCAAACCCGGTCCCAAAAAATGCGTGCTGAAGTCGGATGTGTCGACCGAAAGGTGCAGATATCACAGCTCCGGCGTAAACAGACACAATGCAACAAACGTCCTTTTCAGGACGAACGAGGATGAAGAAGAAACATGCATTATTTCCCTTTCCACCACGTACATTTGATTGACCATGGAGGTACACACTGTCGTAGATTTTTGATAGGAGATTAAGACTTAGTTTGGTCCCTTCTAAATAGACATAGAGATAAGTGATAGCTCAGTGAGGTGATAGATATAGAAATAGATTTCACGAGTGAGAAGGAGGAAATATATTAGATTCTGTCTCTGACGCTCGAGAATTTCTCTCAGTCAGCCTATCATCTACAACAGATTTAGATTAGTCAGACAACTCTAATATAGCCTATGCTAATGTAGAGATTCCTCACATACACACACACATAAGTGACGGCAATAGACGCACAAACGTGAAACTATGACAATGGAAATATATATATATATATATATATATATATATATATATATATAGATATATATATATATATATATATATATATATATATATATATATATATATATATATATATATATATATATATATATATATATATAGGGAACGAACTGACCAGACACCTGAATTAAGTTTATGGGAATTTTTAATTATCATACTAAAATTCCATCACAACACATAAAAATTACATCAAGCAAAAAAATACAAATAGTCATAAGTCAAGGATTTGCTATAAGAATGATAGACCCACAGTATGATCCCTTCCCTCGATGTACAGCTCACAGTCTCGTTAGAAGAAAAGTGATAGCCCCAAAGAGTCACAGATACATCTGATTGAGTCTAAGATTTTTCCCCTTTAAGGTATGGACAGACTTGATACTCTGATCTATTCTAAGGGAAAATATTGTCAGCAACAAAACTTGCATGAAGAAAATTTAAGACAGCATAAATGGGTGCCAAAAATTATAACAATAAAGGAATCACTCCGTCCTGCATTCACTCTATTCATTCAGCCGTGATCACGGGGACATTTTTCATACTCACAACTGTGGTAGCCACTTCTGGAAACACAATTTTTAGGACATTCACATACAGAATCATCAGAGGTAGTCTTAGCCAAGAAAACCCCAGCTCCACAAAGTCAGATAGAATTCACTGCTTCAGGGAACGTTTCCTTGGTATTTCTTATTCTAGGATATCTGTCTATGTCACATTTAAAATTTTGTCCAGGCACAAAAGTTAACAGCGAGCACCGTGTCAATAGCATAGGGTTTCTAGTAATAGGAATGTCAGGTCGGTGCCTTCTCTCAGTATAGGATTTACTTTGGTCACACCACAGATTAGTCAAAAATCTAGTCGGACAATGTTTCTGTTTGTAATATTGTTACTTGCCGCAAGGGCTGAACTGTACTTAAGTTTTCTCAAGGAAGAATAAAATCTGGCGCAATAGGCCCATTATGTCATTTCACTGTTCAAGTTCTTGTAAAGATTTTCACCAAGTCTTTAAGGAAAATGTTTTTTAGTCTTCACAGAAATTGTACATCAGTACTTTACGCTGGCAAGTTTGGGTTAACCCCAGTTTTCTTCACTAAATAGTGGAAAAAACACATAAAATAATTATACATACTATGTACTTGTTATAACTTACATTTAAACCGCAAGCGTAGAGCTTGACTTATCATTTAAATTCCCGAGAAGTAAGTTATATTTATAATCAATCATCATGAATTAGGATTACGTATGTATTCCGTCAACACTCATGATTCATCTAGCATTTATAAGTTAGTTTTAAAATATTCTCGACTGAGTATTTAGCAGTTAAATTAAATTCATTAACAGCCGACTGAGTTTAAGCTAGGAATTATAATTTATTCTGTTTTCCATTGTAACTCTTCCACTAGAGAATATAACAACTTATAAATTTATTTCTCTTCTGCACTAGAGAAATATATTAGGCGATTTAACACTTTATCACTTCACAAAATACTAGATACAATATATTTACCTCAATCACAGAACTACTAAGAACTAAAACCGCTTTGACCAACTAATGCCCTCATACATCAACAGAGATCCTTAGGAATCGAACATTCAATTCGACCAACTAATTTCTTCTATCACAGAGATTATTAGGGCTCGAACATAGGTTGTTCTAGTCTAACTGCGAAATTACTGAGTGCCTGAAGTCAGGTTTTCCAACTCTAGTTATATCTATGAAACGGACAAAGATGAGACGCTATTTAGAAAATCTCAAAATCATCTCCCCTCCTCCTAACACTTCCCACTAACTCAGATGCCTGCCCTAACTGCCACAGCGCGTCTTTAACACTTACTCCCGACATACGACTATTCTGGCGATCCATGTCTGGCGATTTTCTCACCTCAGGCCGAGAAATCTGGTCGGGCAGCGCTCTGACCAGGGAAACTGCAGACGAATGTCTGTTCTGTCTGGCGAGAACCGTATATTCACAGCTATCGTTCGACAAGCAGAGACTGACGTCTGCGTAATAACATCACTAGTGCGTTTCTAAATGAGAACAGACACAGGCAAACGTTAGAATGAGTAAATAGTACTGTGTATAGTCGCAAACGAACGAATGCGAAATAAATTACCAAAAAGGATAAAAGAGTGAATAATAATGTAGAGGACACGGGTAGAGAAAGAAAGGAAAATAGAAAATTTATTGATCATAAAACTCTCTGTGACAGAACGTCCCCCCTTTAAGATATGGAAACACTCCATGTCTACGTTATGGAAATAAATTTCCTATATCCGTAGCTTCAGGGTGTCTGTCCTCTTCCCTCTCATCTTCCCCCTCCATCTCTCTCCAATTCCTACTCAAGTCTACTCCCAAAGTTTCCTTTCTCTGGAATGTCTCCCATGCGCGCTTGAAAGAGCGCAGCCGCTTTTGACATTTTTGAAAGATTTCGTGTGATTGCAGTGGGATATCCCTGCCACTATCGTCATCTTCGTCAATTTTGGCGATCATCAGGAGATGTTCGGAGGTTGGCACCGGTCTTTCCAAGTATCTCTTTAACAGATTTAGATGGAAAACCTTCTCCTTTCCTTGAATAGAGATCTGGTAGTTAGCCTTAAAAATCTTTTTCAGGACGGTAAACGGCCCTTGCCATCCGATCCTCAGTTGGTTGTTCTCAGTAGGGAGTAACACCAAAACTTTCTCTCCTGCTTCCAGTTCTCTCTCTTTCGCGACTTTCCTGTATCGGTTAACGTGCTTTGTGTGTGCTCGCTTAAAGTTAGTCGTTGCTAGGTCCCATCCTAGTTTAAACCTTTCCTTTAAAACCGACACATATTTACTTGCTGAGACGACTGTCTCATCAGCCTTCTCGTCTGTAAGAGACTGAAGTAAGGCTTCAAGTGGCCCCTTTATAGGTCTGCAGAATAAAAGCGTTGCTGGCGGAAATCCTGTGGAAGTATGAGAAGATTCTCTGTTGCTAAATAAAGCTGCCGGAATGCAACAATCCCAATCTTCAGGTTTCACTTGTGCCAGTTTACTTAGCATCATGTTGAGGTTTCCGTTAACACGTTCCACGAGCCCATTTCCGGCCGGAGTATATGGCTTTGTGTAGATGTGTTGGGTCCTCAAGATCTTCACGATCTCATCCATCAACAGGTTCCGGTATGGAGATCCGTTATCTGTCAACACTTGCTGAGGGAATCCCAACCGAGTGAAAATCTGCACTAGGGCTTCTGCAACATGCTTGGCATCTGCACATGTTAGCGGGATAGCTTCTGCCCATAGAGTGCATGTGTCGACTAAAATCAGGATAAACCTGTTCCTTCATTTAGTCCTTTCTAAGGGTCCTAAAATGTCGATCACTACCCGTTCAAATGGTGTTCCCATTATTGGCATTTCACCCATGTGGACTGGGGGTGTCCGTTGCTTGGGTGGTACACGTTGGCACTGGGCACAGGATTTGACATACCTGATAATATCAGTATTTACTCCTGGCCACCAATAATGAGTGGTTATCTGTTGGTTTGTGGTGTTCTGTCCCATATGTCCGCTAAAGGGAAGAGAGTGCCCCATTTCTAGGAATTGGCTTCTGTACTGTTTCGGTATTAGGAGCTGGTTGCAACCTTGATCAGGCTTGCCCGTTCTGCGATAAAGTACGCCATCCTTAGAAAAAATGTCCCCGTGCTGTCTGGGTTCCTTAGCCATGGGCAGTTTCTTAAAATGGATGGGTTTGAAAAAAAATCGAAAAAAGGTGATTCGTCTTACGAGGACAAAAGACAAAGAAAATAGTCTACGTTACGGCCTTGTGGCCGTAACGTAGACTATTTTCTTTGTCTTTTGTCCTCGTAAGACGAATCACCTTTTTTCGATTTTTTTTCAAACCCATCCATTGTATTCCACGTCTTACCGCAGTTCCCCTCCACTTCCTCGCAGTTTCTTAAAGCAGGATGCCAAAGTAGGGTCCTTTTGTTGCGCCTCTTTAAGTTCCATTGGTAACAAATTAGGCGCAGGCTCCCGTTCCTTCTTGGTTTGCCCTCTTGTAGTTACTGCTGCCACAATCGGCTCTTCCGGTTTCCCAATAAACACGTATCTATCGCCAAGTATGACTGGGTAGATGGGGTCATCTATAACAGCGGCTTTGATCACACCTCTGACAAAGTCAGAGTGTATCTCCACCAATGCGATGAGAAGCGCTGTAGGTAACTCACTCTTAAGAACTCCACAAAGTTCGACGGTCTCTCCTGTCTCTTGACCGGTTTTAACCAGGTGTCTGGCAACAATGCAATCATAAGAAAGCCCCGTGTCAAATAAACAAAAAGTTTGAAAACCGTTCAAATTAACAGTATCTCGCGTTGAGGGTCTCTCTCCCTCAGGTTGGGAATCACTGTCAATAATTCCGCCTTGCGAGACTGTCAGCAAGCATCCAATCCATTTCGGCTCGGTGTGCTCATTCTGATCCGTTGTCCCGTGCTCAGGGGTTCTCCCTTTGCCACCTTGTCCTTTCTGGCTGCGCTGCCATGTAGGGCGGTCGGGTTGATCAGACTGTTTACTGTGGTTGGGGTACTTGTTCTTGTAGAACTTGGATTTTTCAGGAGGAGGGTTTTGAGGTCCAGTTTCTCTGTGGTTATTTTGGTTAGAAGCATGAGAAGATTGCTCTAGATTAGTCTTTCGAAAATGCTCTTCTGTCGGTTTACGTTTTGTGGCCGGAAGTTCGGCCAGCGCATTTTGATAACGCTCAGACTTTTCCAAGATGTCTTCCAACTTTTCTGCACCTTGCTCAGCTAGAAATCTACGGGTATCAGCAGACACAGTGTTCTTTATTTGTTCTGTTATAACAAATTCCTCAAGACCTTCATAGGTAGAGGGGAGCTGTGAAAGCTCAAGGCACTTTATCAAGTATCCCTTTAGACGGGAAGAGAACTGCTGAAAAGTTTCAGAATTCTCATTCCTGCTGTTGCAAAACAGTTGCAAAAATTTGCGAGCGCTCATTTCAAAGCGCCCCATTAACGCTTTCTTCAAGACGTCATAGTTGTCTTGTTGGCTGCTTTCTAGTTTCAAATAAACATCATAAGCAGAACTTTTCAAAGCCTGGGAAAGCTTCATATTCCAACGCGACCTCTTTAAACCGTACAGAGTTGCAATTTTCTCAAATTTTTCTAGATACGTGTCAATCTTCTCGTTAGGACAAGGGAAAGACTCTAGCGGAAAAGACATAGCAGTGAGATGAGTAGATTGTGTGCTAGGAGGATCAGCCAAAGAAGAATGAGGAGAAGACTCTCCATTGCTGGAGGTAGAGGCAGCACCCCGACTTTGAAACTCTAGGGTCTTAAGCACTAACTCATGCTGTCTCTCCTTCTCTCTTTCCTCATACTGTCTCTCCTTCTCTCTTTCCTCATGCTGTCTCTCCTTATCTCTTTCGTTTGCCCTGCGGATTTCCATTTCCTCATCCATCTTCTTCTGCTGTAATAGACGGTCTTCCCTTTCCTTCTCCCTAGCTTCTGCTTCTTTCCTCCTGAGTTCTTCCTTTTCCTCTTTAGCTTCAGCTGCTTTCCTCTCCACGTCATATGTCAAGTTCGTCCCTGACAAAAGCTTTCGCTTCCTTGCCTTCCAAACCTCCTTCTCTTGCCTCATCCCTGAGGATCTGCCTAAGCTTTGCCCTCTTGGCCATAATAAATCAGTGGCTGAGACTCGTCAAGAAAGAAAAGAAGAAAGGATGCACTGGTTCCTACTACTTGCGAGAAAATACCAAACCAAAAGATGATATACTTAAACCTGGGATACCTCCTCCAAAAATATAGTATCTAACTATCGCTGTTATTGATCGGCAATAAAGCACCTAATGCAGACGACTATGCCAAATAAATGGTAGTTAAAGATTACTCACTGAAAAAATAAGTTACTACAGTGGAAAACAAAATAGTTTTTGCAAACAAAATCTGAGAAAAAAATTCCCTTAATTTTTACTCCACTAAAAGTTTACCCCTGAAGTCAGATCAGGTAAGGGAGGCAATTAATCTGGACGAAATAGTCCGAAACGCACTCCTTAACTTAGTTCAAACACCTTTCTGCTTCACAACCCTGTGAATGTTATACACTCACAACTATACCAGCGTTTAGTATTACAAAATCAATAATAACACATATTCCGACAAAATCAACCTGTAACTCAAATGTATAATACTCAAAAATGCTGTGGAAAAACAATTATTAGCTGAGTGGTCAGCACGCCCATAAACAGATCGTTAGTCTAGGGGATAGTTATTATTAAAGATAATATAACACCACGAGACAATCACACTCTTACTCTATTTCAGAATAAAGGAATCTTACAGACGAGCTAATATATTTATCGTACTCGTCTTCCTATTCTAAGTTCACCAAAAAATCCTACGGACGAGACCACATTTGTCGTAGATTTTTGATAGGAGATTAAGACTTAGTTTGGTCCCTTCTGAATAGACATAGAGATAAGTGATAGCTCAGTGAGGTGACAGATATAGAAATAGATTTCACGAGTGAGATGGAGGAAATATATTAGATTCTGTCTCTGACACTCGAGAATTTCTCTCAGTCAGCCTATCATCTACAATAGATTTAGATTAGTCAGACAACTCTAATATAACCTATGTTAATGTAGAGATTCCTCACATACACACACACATAAGTGACGGCAATAGACGCACAAACGTGAAACTATGACAATGGAAATATATATATATATGGGAACGAACTGACCGGACACCTGAAATAAGTTTATGGGAATTTTTTATTATCATACTAAAATTCCATCACAACACATAAAAATTACATCAAGCAAAAAAATACAAATAGTCATAAGTCAAGGAATTGCTATAAGAATGATAGACCCACAGTATGATCCCTTCCCTCGATGTACAGCTCACAGTCCCGTTAGAAGAAAAGTGATAGCCCCAAAGAGTCACAGATACATCTGATTGAGTCTAAGATTTTTCCCCTTTAAGGTATGGACAGACTTGATACTCTGATCTATTCTAAGGGAAAATATTGTCAGCAACAAAACTTGCATGAAGAAAATTTAAGACAGCATAAATGGGTGCCAAAAATTATAACAATAAAGGAATCACTCCATCCTGCATTCACTCTATTCATTCAGCCGTGATCACTGGGACATTTTTCATACTCACAGCTGTGGTAGCCACTTCTGGAAACACAATTTTTAGGACATTCACATACAGAATCATCAGAGGTAGTCTTAGCCAAGAAAACCCCAGCTCCACAAAGTCAGATAGAATTCACTGCTTCAGGGAACGTTTCCTTGGTATTTCTTATTCTAGGATATCTGTCTATATGACATTTAAAATTTTGTCCAGGCACAAAAGTTAACAGCGAGCACCGTGTCAATAGCTTAGGGTTTCTAGTAATAGGAATTTCAGGTCGGTGCCTTCTCTCAGTATAGGATTTACTTTGGTCACACCACAGATTAGTCAAAAACCTAGTCGGACAATGTTTCTGTTTGTAATATTGTTACTTGCCGCAAGGGCTGAACTGTACTTAAGTTTTCTCAAGGAAGAATAAAATTGGCGCAATAGGCCCGTTATGTCAATTCACTGTTCAAGTTCTTGTAAAGATTTTCACCAAGTCTTTAAGGAAAATGTTTTTTAGTCTTCACAGAGATTGTACATCAGTACTTAACGCTGGCAAGTTTGGGTTAACTCCAGTTTTCTTCACTAAATAGAGGAAAAAACACATATAAAATAATTATACATACTATGTACTTGTTATAACTTACATTTAAACCGCAATCTTAGAGCTTGACTTATCATTTAAATTCCCGAGAAGTTAATTATATTTAAAATCAATCATCATGAATTAGGAATACGTATGTATTCCGTCAACACTCATGAGGCATCTAGCATTTATAAGTTAGTTTTAAAATATTCTCGACTGAGTATTTAGCAGTTAAATTAAATTCATTAATAGCCGACTGAGTTTAAGCTAGAAATTATAATTTATTCTGTTTTCCACTGTAACTCTTCCACTAGAGAATATAACAACTTATAAATTTATTTCTCTTCTGCACTAGAGAAATATATTAGGCGATTTAACACTTTATCACTTCACAAAATACTAGATACAATATAATTACCTCAATCACAGAACTACTAAGAACTAAAACCGCTTCGACCAACTAATGCCCTCATACATCAACAGAGATCCTTAGGAATCGAACATTCAATTCGACCAACTAATTTCTTCTATCACAGAGATTCTTAGGGCTCAAACATAGGTTGTTCTAGTCTAACTGTGAAATTACTGAGTGCCTGAAGTCAGGTTTTCCAACTCTAGTTATATTTATGAAACGGACAAAGATGAGACGCTATTTAGAAAATCTCAAAATCATCTCCCCTCCTCCTAACACTTCCCACTAACTCAGATGCCTGCCCTAACTGCCAAAGCACGTCTTTAACACTTACTCCTGACATACGACTATTCTGGCGATCCATGTCTGGCGCTTTTCTCACCTCAGGCCGAGAAATCTGGTCGGGCAGCGCTCTGACCGGGGAAACTGCAGACGAATATCTGTTCTTCTGTCTGATGAGAACCGTATATTCACAGCTATCGTTCGACAAGCAGAGTTTGACATCTGCGTAATAACATCACTAGTGCGTTTCTAAATGAGAACAGACACAGGCAAACGTTAGAATGGGAAAATAGTACTGTGTATAGTCGCAAACGAACGAATGCGAAAAAAAATTACCAAAAAGGATAAAAGATTGAATAATAATGTAGAGGACACGGGTAGAGAAAGGAAGGAAAATAGAAAATTTATTGATCATAAAACTCTCTGTGACACACACACACGTAACACAGATTTGATTTATTGTCAGATTAACAAACATTGTTTAAGCATGCAACAAAATGCAGCAAAACATTTTTGACTGTGTGTTTAGGTTTTAAAAAAAACAGCTTAGTTGAAATGACCTAAAAATTAAAAGTGGCCTTTCAATTTTTTTGAGCAGTATATATATATATATATATATATATATATATATATATATATATATATATATATATATATATATATATATATATATATATATATATATATATATATATATATATATATATATATATATATATATATATATATATTATTCCACATGCTGCAGGGATGCATTTCCAGTGCTACCTGGCAATTCTTAGTTGCATCCATTTTCTGTCCCTATGATGCATATCATCAGCTATCTAGGCGAGACTATGTCACCATTTTTTGGTCATGCACTGGATACAACAGAATAAGATACCATCTATACCACAAGTACAGAATTGGTGCAACAGATCTGTGGCACCAGTCTAATGACAGCCGAACACCTTCAACATACAGCAATGGAATAGCATATGGCAACAACCTACTTCACACCCAAAAATATTGTTTAGAGATGTCAGGAACCTTGAGCTGACTACTGCCTTCATTAGTCATTAATGTGAAAGACGACCTCCCATCAAGCACTCTTATTCTGCCCCCCATCTGGCCACATTCATCTTGCCCCATACGAATTTAGCACACATACTGGCACAGTGTATGTTAACTAAAATGTGGTGAGTAAACAACATACATATATGGAGATCAAAAGGAATCAAGTCGAACCCAAAAATCAAAATCTTCAAATTGAAATGTTAAGTCAGTCCTATTGTATGGCTCTGAAACATGAACAACAAAAACGACCACCTAAAGCTACAGACTTTCATTAATTGGTACTTGCGTACAATAGAAGGATTGAAGTGGTATCAGATTAGTAATGTGGAAGTGATAAAAAAAAACCAGACAAGTGCCAGTGGAACAAGAGATAAGATGACACTGGAGATGGATAGGACACACACTGAGATGAAATCTTTTGACAGCATTATCAGGCAGTTCTGTAATCCCTAAGATGATAGAGGCAGACCTAGGAAACATAAAAAAGAGAAACAACAGACATGAAAAAGAGAAACAACAGACATGAATGATTACTAGACATAAAACAAAAACATCCCATACAAATATGAAGACATTATGTAAATACACTTAACACAATTATCAGGCAGTCCACTGCAGCTATCAATTCTCAAAACACATGGCAACATAAGTAATACAGTTTATTAGTATACACCAAACCACTGAAATAATTTAGTCAATATGTAAATGTTCACAAGTAACAAAAACTAATAGATGACACAAACTTTGGTCATACACAAATGAAAAGAATGCAAAATTAAAAAAAAAATGAACAGCAACAAAGTATAAAGCATGAACCATTACATCAGTGCATCTTAAATGTGGGTGTGCAACCTGACATGCCAGATCTCTTAACACAGCATAATACAGAGAATGAGTTTTGTGCCAAATATAACATTAACAATGTGAATTCAGTGAATACAGGCATACCTTGCTTTATTGCCCTTCACAGATATTGTGCTTTTTTTTCAAATTATTCATGTTTATTTATTAGAAAGTGCCGTCTTCTTCCAAAAGATTTCTGGCTCTCCACCAGCAAAAAGATTACAATTCACTGAAGGTTCAGATGATGAAGATTGGCATTTTTTAGCTCTAAAGTATTTTTTAACTTTACAGTACATTGCTTTTTTTTTAAAAACCTAGTGCGATTGCACACTTAATAGACAGTGTAAACATGATTTTAGGCTTTTATATGCACTGGGAAGCCAAAAAATAAATGGGTGTGACCTATTTCGATATTTGCTTTATTGTCGTGGTCTGGAACCAAACCAGCAATATCTCTGAGGTATGCCTGTATATAATATATATATATAATATAATATATTACATTTCATAAGCATATTATATATAACATTATTTTTCTCGATACGACATATATATAATGTTGCTGTATGGGCCACCAGCATACCGTGTGGCTTATGTTCAGCTCAGATTACAGGCAGCACTGGAAATAGCTGAAAACATGCTTTTACTGAGACGCTATTATGAAAAATATGGGTGTTTTTAATGATGTCCTTATGCAAAAAATACCTGCTGTTCCAAAAATGCAACAGGCATGTGAAGAGTCATATAGAATGGTCACTTGAGCTGTACACAAAATTGTCTTCAGTAAGCAGCACAAGTGCTGCATAACCATTGCACAACAATATGCCCAACGACAAAAGCTGAGTGTTGTGTAAAGGAAGAGCCATTGCGTGGTTGCAGGAAGGTCTTACTGTAACGGAATGCCAGAGGCTTTGCATGACAAATAGTGTTTGACCCTCAACTGATAAGCTTGTCATGTTATATTTTGATGTGCTGTGTTTTTATTGTTCATTTTCATTTCACTTTGCACCCTTAATAAAATTGGTCCTTAACTTCTTTTGAAGGGTATATTTACCAAACAAAGTTTAAATATGTTTGTCTCTAAGTCTTCTCCATTATGGTCTCAGACAAAGTTGGTGAAATTGTAAAACTACCTATTATGCTACAGTTTCCTCAATGAATGACTTAGTCCATCTCCAAATCATTAACAGCTTTTGGCGACTGTCACTAGAAATTAAAAAAACAAACTTGTTTATTGTTCACAAGTAAAGCTAATTGACTATTACAGATGACTCCAAATGGACTAGTCAAGGCAACAGTGTAATGATTAATGATCATCACAGGTTCCCCCACAATAGACTTGTCAGTGTTAACAGTATAATGATTAATTGGCAGAACGGGTGCCCCACAATAGACTTGTCAGTGTTAACAGTGTAACAAATAATTGTCAAAATGGGTGCCCCCAAAATAGACTTGTCAGTGTTAACAGACAATGATTAATGTCAGATAATCTTCAAAAGAAGTAATGCTCCCACAATAGGACAGTCAGTGTTAAAGTGAACAATTAATTGTCATAATGGGTGCCCCCACAATAGACTTGTCCAAAAATAGAACAGTTGATTGCTACTAAGAACCTCAACAAACTAAGGTTAAGCTAAAAATGATTAATTGTCATAACGGTCCTAAGACAATAGACAAAGTGTTAAAAAAGAGTGGATGTCTCAGTATTAACGAGTGTGGAACCTGATTAACTGTCATCAAATGGGTGAACTTGTCAATAGGCTGATGCAGGTCACTTGCCCAAATCAAAGATGCGTCATGCACAGCTGTAATGGTTAACACGTGTAAAAGAAAAGTAACATGTCATAATAGGTGCCCCCACAATGGACTAGTCAGTGTTAACAGTGTATATGATTAACCATGTCATAATGGTGCCCCCACAATAGACTTGTCAGTGTTAACATTGTGTGTGCCCCCAAATAGAATTGTCAGCAAAAAAAGTGTTGAACAATCAGATTGTGTCAAAACTTGTAGATGCATGAAGACTTTTGTTTAATTCCCCACAATAGACTTGTCACACAAACAGTGTAACAGATTAATTGTCATAACAGGTGCCCCTTTAGACTGTCAGTGTTAACAGTGTAATGGTTAATTGTCATAAATCAAGTGCCCCCACACTAGACTTGTCAGTGTTAACAGTGTAATGATTAATTGTCATAACGGGTGCCCCCACAATAGACTGTCAGTTTAACAGTGTAATAAATATTGTCATCAACAGATGCTCCCCCACAATAGACTTGTCAGTGTTAACAGTTAATGATTAAACTTATGCCAAGATTTGTCCTGTCACCCATTGCTGAAAGTCTTTCCATTAATTTTCTTCATTCCATGTTTGTCTCTAGTTCTCTTTCTCCATGGATGGTCTCCACTCTACCTACTTAGACTTGTCAGTGTCACAATAACTACCTTGTAATGCTATCAACACACTTCCTCATTGTGTGACTTATCCATGTAATCTTCTTTAAATGCGATTAAGCTGGGTGCCCCCGCAATAGACTTGTCAGTGTTAACAGTTACAATTGTCATAACAGATTTCCGCTCTGGCCCCCCCCCCCACAAAAAAAGCCTAGGGTGTTAACAGTGTCAGGATTAAACCCGGTGCCCTCACAATAGACGTCAGTGTGAGTGATTTAATTGTCATAACGGGTGCCCCCACAAAATGGTTTGTGTGACAAGATTTCATCAGACCTCCGAGTACATCAAGAAGGACAGTGTCGTCGACCAGGGATTTATGGCAGCTCCTGAGCCGACCCCGCTGTAATGGGTGAAATCGGAGTTTTATTTTCTCTTTATGTTTGTCTCTAGTCCTCTTCTACAAGAAAAAAGGGATCTCACGTTAAAATCAACCTGTGAGGATTAGAGGACATAAAACCTTTAATAACCTGAAGATTTCGCCTGAGTGACTTATCGGGCGTCAAAAAAAAAAAAAAAAAAAAATTATCTCCTGTCCCAGTGGCACTAGTCTGATTCTTGTCATCAGTGATCAGATACCAGTTCAATCCTACTTTATACAAGCAGCCATTTAAGATAATACAACTTAGATGTTTCTTAACATTTCTTCAGCCATGGACCCCCTTTTTTGATTATCCGCTGTCAAAAACCAATACCCCAGTTGACAATGGATTCATGTCTTCACCGACGGATCTTCAAAAGAAGTAGTAAGGAAAGGAGGAGCAGGGATACAAATACTAATGCCAAACGCTCCAAAAATAGAACAGTTGATTGCTACTGGAGAACTCTCAACAAACTACAGGGCAGAGCTACAGGCAATCCTAGAGACTACAAAGATACTGGAGAAACAAAGAATTAAAGGATTAAATATAGTCTTCTTATGCGACTGCATGTCAATTCTTCAGACTATTCAAAATGAACCTGAAGATCTCCTAACAAGAACAGTCATAGAACACCTGAATCAGCAGTCCATCAACAACAAAGTGTCACTGCAGTGGATTCATGCACACTGTGGTATTGCAGGAAATGACAGACTGGCTAATGCAGGTACCCAGAAGGTTTTTTAAATTTAATTTTGTTGTTTTTTATGTATTTTCTAAATATCTTATTGAATTATCAATTTAACAAATATGAACAATCAGTTTGTGGTACCTACTTGCTGAGATGCATGAAGTCATCTTTAATTGACCACCAGCTATACACAATGCTACAGTACACATATGTGAAAGTGAACCTCTGTTATGCTAATTACACCCTCAATGAAGCTTGAAATCATCCACACACTTCAGTGATTCCCTCTGTGGTGAAACGTACTGAGAACCCAGCTTTGATTCCCAGACGTGATTCTTTAGCTTTGACCTGGTTGACTGCATGTAGGAGGATCTAACTATGGAACCACTGATAAGCAGAGGAACTGAGAAATGGCTTTGTGCAGGATGTAACCATTCCTTGGGAAAGTCTAGAACCAGAGCTCAGTATTTTAGCTCTGCATAGTTGGACAGCCTCATTGGATGGCAGGGAATGAACAGTATACTACACACTTCTTATTCCTAGCTTGGGACCACAATGTAACGATCCTTTAAATGCGAGCTAAGCTGGAGAAACTGGAGCTGATGACTTTAACTCAACATGTTTCAGAATGGTAGAAAAGCCACAAAAAAAGCCTAGATCTTCAGTGTTACCAAAGGTTATTGAACTCGCTACTGGCTGCACAAGAGTGAGAAGCTCAGCAGCCCTATTAAACAACAACAAATCTGGTTGAGATTTCAATTTACACAACAAAATATTTTGTTTACTACCACTTTGAGAAATGTCCACAGGAAGTGATCAAATAATTTAAACCATCAAGATATTTTGTGAATAGGGGGCTTAAGAATAATGAATGAGTAAACTTGCATTACAAACATCACGCTTACAAATTGTGTAAGGTAAACATCACAAAAATTATCTTTGATGTAAGTCTAGTGTGCAGTCTTAGAATACTGACTTGAGTAAACTCAACACCACAAACATCGCACTTACAAATTGTCTCTAATGTATGTTTTGTAAATTGTTGTGTGTTGTTTTAGAATAAAAACTTGAGAAAACCTAACACCACACTCAGAAAGTCCCTCTCATGAATGCCTTCTTTTGTGTAATTCTAGAATACAGACTTGAGAAAACCTAATACAACAAACATCGCACTTAGAAATTTGCTCTCAAGTATGTCTTGTTGTGTGCTGTATCAGAATAAAGACTTGAGAAAACCTAACACAACTCACAGAAAGTCCCTCTATGTGTGCCTTCTTTTGTGTAATTTTAGAATACAGACTTGAGTAAACTCAACACCACAAACATTGCACTTACAAATTGTCTCTCATGTATGTTTCGTAAATTGTTGTGTGTTGTTTTAGAATAAAAACTTGAGAAAACCTAACACCACACTCAGAAAGTCCCTCTCATGAATGCCTTCTTTTATGTAATTCTAGAATACAGACTTGAGAAAACCTTATACAACAAACATCACACTTACAAATTTTTCTCTCAAGTATGTCTTGTGTGCTGTTTTAGAATAAAGACTTGAGAAAACCTAACACCATGCTCAGAAAGTCCCTCTCATGTGTGCCTTCTTTTGTGTAATTTTACAATACAGACTTGAGAAAACCAAATAGAACAAACATCACACTTAGAAATTTTCTCTTAAGTATGTCTGGTTGTGTGCTGTTTTAGAATAAAGACTTGAGAAAACTTAACACCACAAACATCACACTTAGAAAGTCCGTCTCATGTGTGCCTTCTTTTGTGTAATTTTAGAATACAGACTTGTGAAAACTTAATACAACAAACGTGACATTTATACATCTCTCCAATGTGTTTCAACACGTGTCTCTTTATCTGAGTAGCCTGAGAAAATGCATCACACCCATGTGGCTTTTCCCCTGTATGACTTCTTAGTGTAGTTTTTTTTTAAAATCTCACACCACAAACATCACACTTATAAGGTTTCTCTCCTGTGTGTGTCCTTTTATGTTTCAATAAAGCACCACTATGAGAAAATTCTGCTCCACAAACATTACACTTATAAGGTTTTTCTCCTCTGTGTGCCTTTTTGTGTCTCTTTAAAGAACCACTATGAAAAAATTCTGCTCCAAAAAATCACACTTATAACTCTTCTCTCCTGTGTGTGTCCTTTTGTGACTATTTATATGATTATTTCGAGAAAATTCTGCTCCACAAACATTACACATAAAGCTTCTTTCCTGTGTATGTCCTTTTGTGACTCTTTAAATAATCATTTAAAGAAAATTCTGCTCCACTTAAATAAAGTTTGTTCATTCGTTCGTTCATACTTAAAAGGTTTCTCTCCTGTGTGTGTCCTTTTTGTGACTCTTTAAATGATTATTTTGAGAAAATTGTGCTCCACAAACATCACACTTATAAGGTTTCTCTCCTGTGTGTGTCCTTTTGTGATTCTTTAAAGCACCAAAATGAGAAAATTCTGCTCCACAAACATCACACTTATAAGGTTTCTCTCCTGTGTGTCCTTTTGTGATTCTTTAAAGCACCAAAATGAGAAAATCCTGCTCCACAAACATCACACTTATAAGGTTTCACTCCTGTGTGTGTCCTTTTGTGACTCTTCAACTGATTATTTTGAGCAAATTCTGCTTTACAATCATCACACTTATAAGGTTTCTCTCCTGTGTGTATCCTTTTGTGACACTTTAAATTACCACTCTCAGAAAATTCTGCTCCACAAACATCACACTTACAAGGTTTCTCTCCTGTATGTGTCCTTTTGTGACTCTTTAAATGATGATTTAGAGAAAATTCTGCTAAACAAACATCACACTTATAAGGTTTCTTTCCTGTGTGTGACCTTCTGTGATTCTTTAAAGCACAACTACAAGAAAATTCTGCTGCACAAACATCACACTTATAAGGTTTCTCTCCTGTGTGTATCCTTGTGTGACTCTTTAAATCACCACTCTGAGAAAATTCTGCTCCACAAACATCACACTTATAAGGTTTCTCTCCTGTGTGTGTCCTTGTGTGACTCTTTAAAGCACCACTCTGAGAAAATCCTGCTCCACAAACATCACACCTATAAGTTTTCTCTCCTGTATGTGTCCTTTTGTGACCCTTTAAGGCACGACTAAGAGAAAATCCTGCTCCACAAACATCACACTTAAAAGGTTTCTCTCCTGTGTGTGTCCTTTTGTGACTCTTTGAAGCACCACTATGAAAAAATGCTGCTCCACAAACATCACACTTATAAGGTTTCTCTACTGTGTGTGTCCTTTTGTGACTATTTATATGATTATTTCGAGAAAATTCTGCTCCACAAACATCACGCATAAAGACTCTCTCCGGTGTGTGTCGTTTTGTGACTCTTTAAATGTTCATTTTGAGAAAATTCTGTTCCACAAACATCATACTTGTAAGGTATTTCTCCTGTGTGTGTCCTTTTGTGACTCTTTAAAGTACCACTATGAAAAAATTCTGCTTTACAAACATTACACTTATAAGGTTTCTCTCCTGTGTGTGTCCTTTTGTGACTCTTTAACATTACACCTATAAGTTTTCTCTCCTGTGTGTGTCCTTTTGTGATGCTTCAACTGATTATTTTGAGCAAATTCTGCTTCACAAACATCACACTTATAGGGTTTCTCTCCTGTGTGTATCCTTCTGTGACTCTTTAAATTACCACTCTCAGAAAATTGTGCTCCACAAACATCACACTTATAAGGTTTCTCTCTTGTGTGTGTCCTTTTGTGACTATTTATATGATTATTTCGAGAAAATTCTGCTCCACAAACATCACGCTTAAAGATTCTCTCCGATGTGTGTCCTTTTGTGACTCTTTAAATGTTCATTTTGAGAAAAATCTGCTCCACAAACATCATACTTTTAAGGTTTCACTCCTGTGTGTGTCCTTTTGTGACTATTTACAGCACCACTATGAGAAAATTCTGCTACACAAACATCATACTTAAAAGGTTTCTCTCCTGTGTGTGTCCTTTTTGTGACTCTTTAAATGATCATTTTTAGAAAATAATGCTTCACAAACATCACACTTATAAGGTTTCTCTCCTGTGTGTTTTCTTGTGTGACTCTTTAAATGATCATTGCGAGAAAATTCTGCTCCACAAACATCACATTTATAAGGTTTCTCTCCTGTGTGTGTCCTTTTGTGTTTCTTTAAAATACCACTATGAGAAAATTCTGCTCCACAAACATAACACATATAAGGTTTCTCTCCTGTGTGTGTCCTTTTGTGACTCTTCAACTGATTACTTTGAGCAAATTCTGCTTCACAAACATCACACTTATAAGGTTTCTCTCCTGTGTGTATCCTTGTGTGACTCTTTAAATTACCACCCTGAGAAAATTCTGCTCCACAAACATCACATTTATAAGGTTTCTCTCCTGTGTGTGTCCTTGTGTGACTCTTTAAAGCACCACTCTGAGAAAATCCTGCTCCACAAACATCACACCTATAAGTTTTCTCGCCTGTGTGTCTCCTTTTATGACTCTTTAAAATACAACTAAGAGAAAATCCTGCTCCACAAACATCACACTTATAAGGTTTTTCTCCTGTGTGTTTCCTTTTGTGTCTCTTCAACTGATTATTTTGAGCAAATTCTGCTTCACAATCATCACACTTATAAGGTTTCTCTCCTGTGTGTATCCTTCTATGACTCTTTAAACTACTTCTCTCAGAAAATTCTGCTCCACACACATCACACTTATAAGGTTTCTCTCCTGTGTGTGTCCTTTTGTGTTTCTTTAAACTACCACTGTGAGAAAATCCTGCTCCACAAACATCACACTTATAAGGTTTCTCTCCTGTGTGTGTCCTTTTGTGACTCTTTAAATCACCACTCTGAGAAAATTCTGCTCCACAAACATCACACTTATAAGTTTTCTCTCGTGTGTGTGTCCTTTTGTGTTCTTTTAAATTACCACTACGAGAAAATTCTGCTCCACAAACATAACACTTATAAGGTTTCTCTCCTGTGTGTGTCCTTTTGTGACTCTTCAACTGATTATTTTGAGCAAATTCTGCTTCACAATCATCACACTTATAAGGTTTCTCTCCTGTGTGTATCCTTGTGTGACTCTTTAAATCACCACTCTGAGAAAATTCTGCTCCACAAACATCACACTTATAAGGTTTCTCTCCTGTGTGTGTCCTTTTGTGTTTCTTTAAACTACCACTATGAGAAAACCCTGCTCCACAAACATCACACTTATAAGGTTTCTCTCCTGTGTGTGTCCTTTTGTGTCTCTTCAACTGATTATTTTGAGCAAATTCTGCTTCACAATCATCACACTTATAAGGTTTCTCTCCTGTGTGTATCCTTCTGTGACTCTTTAAATTACCACTCTCAGAAAATTCTGCTCCACAAACATCACACTTATAAGGTTTCTCTCCTGTGTGTGTCCTTGTGTGACTCTTTAAAGCACCACTCTGAGAAAATCCTGCTCCACAAACATCACACCTATAAGTTTTCTCTCCTGAGTGTGCCCTTTTGTGACTCTTTAAAGCACCACTATGAAAAAATTCTGCTCCACAAACATCACATTTATAAGGTTTCTCTCCTGTGTGTGTCCTTTTGTGACCCTTTAAAGCACAACTATGAGAAAATAATGCTCCACAAACATCACACTTATAAGGTTTCTCTCCTGTGTGTGTCCTTTTGTGAATCTTTAAATGATGATTTAGAGAAAATTCTGCTAAACAAACATCACATTTATAAGGTTTCTCTCCTGTGTGTGACCTTTTGTGATTCTTTAAAGCACCACTACGAGGAAATTCTGCTTCACAAATATCACACTTATAAGGTTTCTCTCCTGTGTGTATCCTTGTGTGACCCTTTAAATCACCACTCTGAGAAAATTCTGCTCCACAAACATCACACTTATAAGGTTTCTCTCCTGTGTGTGTCCTTTTGTGATTCTTTAAAGCACCAAAATGAGAAAATTCTGCTCCATAAACATCACACTTATAAGGTTTCCCTCCTGTGTGTGTCCTTTTGTGATTCGTTAAAGCACCAAAATGAGAAAATCCTGCTCCACAAACATCACACTTATAAGGTTTCTCTACTGTGTGTTTCCTTTTGTGGCTCTTTAAATGATGAATTAGAGAAAATTCTGCTAAACAAACATCACACTTATAAGGTTTCTCTCCTGTGTGTGACCTTTTGTGATTCTTTAAAGCGCCACTACGAGAAAATTCTGCTTCACAAACATCACACTTATAAGGTTTCTCTCCTGTGTGTGTGTCACCACTTTGGCTGACTCTCACGCTTATAAGGTTTCTCTCCGGTGTGTGTCATTTGGTGACTCTTTAAATGATCATTGCGAGAAAATTCTGCTTCACAAACATCACACATATACGGTTTCTTTCCTCTGTGTGTCCTTTTGTGACTGTTTAAAGCACCACTGTGAGAAAATTCTGCTTCACAAACATCACACTTATAAGATTTTTCTTCTGTATGCTGACTTTTGTACCATTTTAAATGAAGTTTTTGTCCTGTAAGTTCATCACACATGTAAGATTCTCCTTCTGTATTTGTCACCTTATCACTTTGACAAAATTCTGCTCCACTGACATCATATTTGTAATGTGTCTCACTATTATGCTGCATTATGGGTTTCTTTGGATAATCAGTTCTAGACAACCTACTAAGACCACCACACTTGTTAGGTAGTTCTTTATGCTGCATTACATGTGCCTTTAGATAACCAAAATGAGCAGCCCCCATACCAATAAGATCATATTTAGAATGCTTCTGGGCTTTTTGTATTCTTTCTTGTTGACATAGACTGGACTTTGTAGCTAATTCTATATTACCAACATTACTTATATAACACTTTTCTCTTATATGTGAAAGTTCATGTTCATTATGGTCACCTTTCTTGCTAACCTGTACTCCACAAACATGACAGCTGAAAAGTTTGTCTGTTGTACTTATTATTATTTCATCTGATTGTACACTGCCACACAATTTAAAACCTTCTCTACTTCCACTGTTGAGAGCACAATCATCATAGACTATTGTTGATTTCCTGCTGCAGTTTTCATTTTGTAAGACTGCAGTATCAATCTCAGGAGTCGGATTCATGTCTACAGTCATTATCTCAGAGTCTGTGACATTCGGTGATTGTACCTCTTTTAATCTTGATTCAATGTTATTGTCTGTATTTAGTGTTGCAGCTGCTGTACTTACATCAGCTTTCATTTCACTCACAATGTTTTCTGTGAATTCTGGCAACACTTCATTGAATGCAGCATTTTGCACTGATTTGCTTTTTATGAAACTGTTCATAATTTTTAAATCTGGAATGTAAACACTAGAGCATAGGTGGGATCGCTGGTTACAGGAATGGTCACCTGAAATTCATTGAATTAAAAAAAAAATAATAATTAAAAACTTCAGATAATTATGGCATGCACAAAATATTTTAATTCTGTATGTTTTGTAGCATCATATTAAGTATGATTTAAAAGTTATGCAACTTTAAGATTATTTAAAAAATATTTGTTTCTGTCTGATATGTTAATTGTTCATAGTGTATTGTGTACTATGAAACTAATAGTATACATTTAATAATTTTAAATGGTGTCGCAAAATGTTTTTTTTAATGTGGTCGCTAATCACATATATTCATTAGTATTTTTGTTCGATTACTTCCCTTGGATGTCAGAAATGAGTAATAACAATTTATTTCCGAATTACTTCCCTCCAAACAGTCCTGAAATGATTACAAATATTATATTGTTAATAATTTTTTTTTCTGTCACCACTAACACTTGCAAGAAAAGAACCTCATGACATTACCTGATAGATCTGTGCAGTAACAGTACTGTGTCAGTAAAATTCAAATTTTGTTTTTGATAAAATGAGTTTTGCCCAATTTCAGTGATGCCTGCAATTGTATCTTCATCTTTGATCCTTAGTCACCGACCGTCAAAGCAGTCAGTGGCCATCATGCCTGGTGGCATCTTGTAGGGCAACAACAAATTGATTCCACTTTGCTCGGACGGCGGCCATCCTTCGTACAGTGCCCCAACTCTGGTTCATTCTTTGCATTTCAGCCTCCACAGTCTTCCCTAAGTTTTTTTTTGCCGGCCTCTCTTTCATTTTCCTTCAGGGGTCCATAGCATAGCTGTTCTTGTGATGGCACTGGGGTCTCTTCTGAGGACATGGCCAACCCAGCTCCAGCGGTTCCATTGTATACCTAGACACTAAATTTGTTGGCTCTTTCAGAACGTAATGAAAAAAAAAAAAATTATGTGCCCACATAACAATTTTAAAGCAGGAGGCATACACTGTCTGCAGATAATGCATGAATACATTTCAATGCACGTTCAAAAATATTTCTATCATCACTTCACTACTCTTCATCAGTATCTGCCATAGGACTGTCTTTGTCTTTTTTTTTAAATAAATCGAGCAGGTTATATGTTTACAAAATGGCCACTTCTATAGCAATAATCTGAAACAATCGCAAACAGTTTTGATGAAATGCAACTTTCCTATTTTTTGGTTAATTAGAGTGTTGGTGTCAGTTATATTATAATAAAAACAAAGTTAGTTGCTTATCCTTTACAGGACGTGGCAATCAACCCCAGCTTTTGATGGCTGTTTGTGATTTTTCTAGGCAATTTTTTTTTCATTCAGTAGTTTGCCATTGCTTTCTGAACGGTACGGCACTTATACAATTGTTAAAAATCCACACAAAGCGATCTGCTACCAAACCGCCTGCAGCAGGTTTTGAACCTGGTATATCTGGATTATGAAACTGCGTTCATATCCATTAGGCCACAGACACTGACATATTATAATACATTTAAAAAAAAAAAATAAATAATGAAGGCATACAATGCTCCTAAGTAAGTGACTGTCGATAATTTTGTTGTAATTTTAAAATTAATTGCATCACAATTTTGCAATATTAATATAAATGCTGAAAATTTTTTGTTTTTGTTTTTAAGAATTTCATTTACACTTAAAAGTGTACAGTTGATACTTTTAATTGTGTTGTAAAATAAAGAAAAACGATGTTGATAATCACATATATTAAATAGTCTTTTATCACTCAGGTTTTTTCCTTTGAATCAGATAACCTCACTAAGTTAGATTATTTCCCTTGGCAGAACAAATTAAGTCCAACAATAGGTAACATGAATATAAGGGAAAGACTTTTACCTCTTTCAATCCCAAGCAAAAAAGTGGGTTTGGCCTAAACAAAAATGGCCACACCAGTGCGTTTTTATTGTTGTTTGGAAAACATTGTTGTAAATGTTCATGCACATAAATAACTTTGTTGTTGCATATTAAACTGAAGGTAAAAGGATGTACTTTACTCTTGTGCTACAATTATAAAAGCTTTCATTTAACAATCATTAGTTATCCAAGGTAACATGGAGGCAGAAAATATAAGTTGGTGAATAATTAGAGCAAAAGTATTCATTAAAATTCTTCTATAATTGTTCCTCAGAGAAAATCCAAGGGTAAAGTTTCAAAATGTCACAAACAGAAGTATTCTAACAAAGCACAATCAGTTTTTAGTCAATAAACACTCAGGAAAGTGTTAACTGCACAGATTGCAACAACAGGTCACATTGTTGTAAAAAAGAAGAAATTTCAGTTTCTACATCAGAAAGATGGGAATTATAATATTATTTACACATGAATGATTGTTAGTAACTGCATCTTGTGCATAATTTAAATATTATATTATCAATACAAATTATTAGTTAGTAAAATAATGTAAAATGCAAGGTAAAATGGAGGCTGAATAAGATGCAGATGAAACAGTAGGAAAATGTGACCAAAAAAATATATATTCTTACCTTGCCGAGTTGCTCCTCTTCTGAAGATTTAATCCATAGGAAAACACATAATCCATAGGAAATCACAAAATATCACTTTGTCTAAATATATTCACACTAGGGGGCTTATGTATAAACATTATTTTATGATTAAATCCTAAGTAAAAAAATTTAACACAAAAAAAGTCCCTAGCATTTAAAAAAAAATGAAAATTTCAAATTGTAAGCTCTATCAAACATATCAGAAAAGGGAAAAGAATATTTTATTTACACAGCTTATTCGTATCTAGGCAACCCCTATATATATTGTTGCTTATGATAAGCTACAAAGCAATTCTTTATACAAAGGTGGGGTCTGCCCATTCATCCTATCCACACAAAGATTGATCTGTGACGCTGCCTTCCATTGGCGCTACAATGTCCTTTCCATCATATTCCACTAGATGTCTGGCTCCAATCATCCGTTCCACTTCATTTCCTTTCATGGAGCGTTTAGAATTTTTGTGTGGACAATCTATTACATCGCCTGGTGTCAGCTCAGCAGCTTCTTTGGACAGATCCTCAATCAAACTCTGTTTAAAATCTTTTTGTTGTCACTCCTTCCTGACACAAATTGTAAAGGATGTGGGCATTTACCTGTGTTACTTCAATCATCCAGTGGTAAATCTTCTACCACCACTTTCTGGTTTTACGGTTGTGAATACTGTAGTAACCAACCATTTGATCCATGCGGTCACAGCCATTCATACTCATATTGTAGTCATCAACTACCTTTGTCTTTGTAACTTTGGTTAGACCCTAGCACTTCTCAACCGTTGCGATGGCTGATTTTGTTGAAACAAGTATGCAAGACTGTTTAGCTTTTTTTATCTTTCCAGGCAACACATAATGTTGTATTTTCCGAGTCTAAAAACCATTTCATCTCTTGATGGCCAAGCTTGAGATTTTTTATTTCAGGAGGGAAGCTGACATGGTCGCCATTCAGGGTTCCTGTATAATTATAACTGTGTGCAAGCAGATATTCAATCAGAGCTTTGGATGAATAAAATCTATCAGCAAAAATATGTTGTCCTGATCTCAGAGCCTTCAAAAGAGTGCCAAACACTTTCACAGCATGAGCAGAACTGGGATCTAGACTAGGATCGTAGGCTGTATTTTTCCCAAAATAAATTTTCAAATTGAAAACATAGCCTGTTGATGAATCACACAGTCCAAATGTTTTGATATGGTATTTGTGAGGCTTGGTTGCATTGAACTGTTTCTGTCTAAACCTACCTTTCCATCCTATAAACATCTCATCAATACAAACATCTTCAAATGGATAAAAAGTATTCTGAAATTTGGTCAATAGCATCACAACAAATGACACAATTTTAGCTGCATCCTGATCTTCTGGTTCACAAACATGCAGCATACTGTGATAAATAGTTTGAAAATTGCTTCTTGAAAACATCTCGTGATACCAAGGTGTATAAAAATTTCCTGCGGTGCACCAGTAGTCCTTAATTTTTGGTCTTTGATCCAGTTCCATCACAATCATTACAGCTGTAAACTTGAGCCATTCATAATAAGTGAGTGGTGTCCATAAAGCAAACAATGAATACTTTCTATGTGGGTTGTTTGTTTCAACAACTTTTGCAGCATGGGAATTAATGCTGGTTATCAAAGTGCTAACAACAGCATCTTCTTCTTTCTTTGATCCTTAGCCGCCGACCGTCAAAGCAGTCAGTGGCCATCACACCTGGTGGCGTCTTGTTGGGCAGCAACAAATTTATTCCACTTTGTTCGGTTGGTGGCCATCCTTCGTACAGTGCCCCATTTCTGGTTCATTCTTTGCATCCCGGCTTCCACAGTTCTCCTCCAAGTTGTTTTTGGTTGGCCTCTCTTTCACTTTCCTTCAGTGGTCCATAGCATAGCTGTTTTTGTAATGGCATCAGGTCCCTTCTGAGGACGTGGCAAATCCAACTCCAGTGTCTGCCAGCTATGATGGAGTGCATGTCCTCCTGGTTACTCCAAATAAGTAGTTCTTGGTTGCTGATGGTATTCAACCAAAAGATCCATTTACTTTGTCTGTTGTTTATTGCATGTAGGTCATGCACCTGTTTGGAAAAAAATGACACTGAATACCAGTATTTTGTGTATTGCAAGCAGTAAGTCACAATCAATTTCATAATGATTATAAGCAGCATGGTTTAGTCAGGTTAAAAAATTATTAATTTCGACGCTTGAATAAAAAATGATGCTATCACTGTTGAGAGAAGAAGAAAACAATAGGAGGTACAGAATACAGAATCTGTTAATATTTCCAAAACAGGATGTATTAAATAACACTAACAAATTGGGTCAGAACTCAGAATGGCATTGAAATATTCATGCCCAGATAGCATTTACATATTCAATAATTTCCATGATTGAAAGATGGGCAGGCGGTATTTGAAACTTAATTGTGCATCTGAAGTTGTAAATAGAAACTTGCTTGTTGTGAATTTCCCCATCTGTAATGTGCATATCCCTTTTGGATAACACAGTGCATAAATGGTAGAGTATGTGACCAAAATGTTAGGACTAGGGCTGGGAATGACATTACATGTAGTGTGTTCATGTACCTGTTCACAAAGTTCCAGGACTCATTTTTTATCCAGAAAACCGTTATAAGGAGCTAGGTGATATTAATACAGTGCACGTGTCAACCACGTGCTACTATATGTACCAAACCTGAAGTTTGTAATTTCGCGCATGCGCTGTGTGGTAGCATATAAGCGGATGTGACCTAATAGTGCTCATCGCGTTTGAAAAATGGACGGCAAAATTCAACAATATGTGTGCATTGATTTCTGCTTTCGTCTAGGAAAAACTGGTTCCGAAACTCTCAAAATGTTGCAAACAGCTTTCGGAGAGTCCTGTTTAAGTAGATCTAAAACATTTGAGTGGTATTCCCGTTTCAAAAGTGGACTGCGATCCTTTGAAGATGGCCCCCGTCAAGGGAGACCCCCCCACTGATGAGTTCGTAGCACGTGTGCAAGAAATGATACGCGCTGACCGACGTCTGACTATCAGAGAGGTTGCTGATGATATTGGAATATCAATTGGTATGTGTCATAACATCGTAACTGAAGATTTGCACATGAGACGGGTGTCAGCAAAACTCATGCCACGCCACCTGACTGAGGACCAGAAGGACGATCGGTTGTCCATTTGCACTGACCTCCTTGAGATAGCAAAAAAAACTATGCAAATTTCATGTCCTCGATAATAACTGGTGATGAAAGCTGGGTGTACGGATATGACCCGGAAACAAAGCAAATGTCCTCCCAGTGGCAAACGCAATCATCTCCTCGGCCAAAGAAGGCACGACAGGTCAAGACCATGTTAATAGCGTTTTTCGACATTTATGGCCTGGTGCATCATGAATACGTCCCTATAGGACAGAGTGTCAATGCTGAATTCTAGAAAACAGTCCTGCAATGGCTCCACAACGCTGTGCGCAGACATCACCCTGAGAAGTGGCGCACAGGCAAATGGCTTGTTCATCATGACAATGCACCTGCACACAGGTCTGTCACCACAAACGCATTTTTGATGAAACACATTCCATTGCTCCCGCATCCTCCATACTCACCTGAAATGCTTCGTGTGACTTTTCCTTGTTCCCGCAACTTAAGAAAACAATGAAAGGTCGTAGATTCAACGACATTGAGCAGATTCAAGCCAATGCAATGAGACAAATGAGGGCTGTTCCGCAAAGTGACTACCAGAGGTGCTTCCTTCAGTGGCAGGAACGTTGGAATAAGTGTGTACACTCACAAGGGATCTACTTTGAAGGAGATAGAACCAACTAGTATGTAAGTCTACTTATTCAAATCCCCAAAAAATGAGTCTCAGAACTTTGTGAACAGGGGAGTATATGCCATTGTATACATTAGAACTGTTATTATTTTGGTACATTATATGAACACCAAAAAATATGTCATTATCATGTTTTAACAAATTATATTACCAAATCTGCTTTACCATATATGATTTTAACATTATTACTAACTGTATTTCTCAATTGTAATTCATGCTCATGTATAACTATTAGTTTAAGTAGTAGAAAATAGCCATAAGTAATTATTTCTCAACTCATTTTTCAATAATTCATATTTGAAGAATGCTGCACATAAAATTCATCCGTTCTATGACATGTCTACTTTAGATATATGTACAATGTGAATACAATGTTACTTGACATGTAGTAGTAATTTTTACTCATGCACACTGTACAAAACAAATAGTGGAAATATAAGCATAATGGCTTGCCAGTTTATCTTTCTCTAATTCATACCTTAGATACATATACATTTGAACACAATGTTCCTTGATAATTTATCTGTAATAATTTATGCCCATGCACGCTCATTAGTGAAAGTACAGGTCCATACCCTTTTATCTTTACAGCAGAATTAGTGAAAATCTTAAAAGCTTTAGAAATAGTTGCAGTTTTACATTTATATACTGTATATACTTAGAGTCACTGCTTATGGTCTTACAGGTAATGCTTATATGTTTTTATGTAGCAAAGAGTTGTAGTTGTGACAGAAAAGATTATTAACTCTTTTTTAACTCATTAACTACCGCAAGCCGCTGTCAGCGGCTCACAACATAATCCCATTTGGACCGCAACCCGCTCAGGGCGCCAGTCTAATTTTAGTAATAAAACGAATGAAAAATGTACTGAAACACTCTCTGATCTGGTTCGAGATTTTAAGTTGCCACCGGAAAACAAATTCCCAAAGCCTGGTTGTTGTAGAACACTGAAAAATTGATATTTTGTTCATATTTTTCAGCGTTTTGGGTTAGTTACCAAATTGTGTAAAACTGTTTATCGTGGCAACTAGTGCTAGGACTACAAAAAATGCGTGTACATCTCGTCTAACGGCTGAAAAGGATAGAAACGTGTTTCAACAATTGACTGATAGATCTAGCGACGAGGACAAGAGTGAAAATGGTGTGCACATTGATTGAAATTGTGATTTTGATAGAGATGGGGCGCAAGCAGTTATAATTGTGAAAATATTGCAAGTCCTCGGCCATCGGAGGGCCGTTAAATAGCAACAACCTCTATTAGAGTTGCAACCAATGTTTATTGTAATAGTACATTCATTTATCTTTAAAATGACGTGTAATTCATACAAATCTGAAAACAATTACGAAAACTACAGCTTACTTTGTGCAAACACCTACAGGATGAAAATGGTAAAAAAATTTAATTAGGCCACAGTGTGTTTTTTAATTCGGTAGTTAATGTGTTAAGTCCCAAGAGCCGATACATTGTACTTCCTTCTAGACCCATTTGGCCTGATCAACGTTAAATCGGCTTTCATATCTCTTGATCATTTCTAGAGCTGTTTTCTAATTTTAACAACCCAAACACGCTATTTTCTTAAAGTATAGCCATCCATTTTGGACTTTTACCCTGAAAGATACAACGTGTCCTGTGTTAAGTGATTAATTTTTAATTTTTTTGAAGTGCATATTTAATTACATAAATGGCCCCACCTACTACTTCTGGCAGACCTCACAAATTAACGTCAAAGCAAGCTAGAAAGTTATTTGAAGAAATTCTAGATAGTGATAATAATTTGCATTGTAGCAGTTCTTCAAATAGTAGTGGAAGCTAGTCAGATCCTAATGTCGAGACATTGAAAATTGATGATGATAAAGGGAGGTTTGATGTTAAATCGGATTTCATATCTGTTGTTCCTTTCCAGAGCTGTTTTCTAATTTTAACAACCTAAAACAATCAAAAACATCATTTCTGACAGGAAGTACAATCTTTAATACCTCGTGTGTTTAAGAGTGAATGTGAATTTGTGTTGATATTATATTAAGATTTTTTTAGCAATTTTTAACGAATATTTTCTAAGATAAAATGGCCACGCCCACTGCTTCAAATAGACCAAGAAGATTAACGTTTGATCAAGCTAGGAAGTTGTTTGAAGACATTTTTGATAGTGATAATGATTCTGAATGTAGTATTTATGCACAGCAGGAGCCTGATATCAATTCCTTGGAAACCGAGGAAGATAATAGGAGGTCAGATGTAGATAATGAAGTTATGGATACAGGAGCATGTAATCAGACTGTAATAAACTCAAGTAATATATCTGAGCCAAAAAGAAAAAGAATCAGGAGGGATGGGAATGTTGATTTTGTTAGTAGGCCTAATACAAACAGCGTGGTTTGTCATTCAGTGGCGACTGGAGAAACTAAAGAAAATTTTACTTTTCGCCAGACAAGACAGAACATAAATCCAGCTCTGTATGGCTTGCAAACATCTCTTGATTTTTAAAAATTTTACATGGATGATGCTGTTATGTTGTTGTTGTTCATTCTGACTCTCAGTACAGCACAAGCACACAATTAGGATTTTATCAGAGCTGTGTGCTTTCTGTGCTTCTCTATGGCGTGGAGAGCTCGAGAGTAACAGAGAAGGAAATGACGAAATTGTCCTCTTTTCAAACAACATGCCTAAGAAAATTTCTCCGAATCTTTTGGCCGAATACCATGACCAACCAAGATCTGCTTACTCGGAGCAAGCAAGAGGACATGCACACCATCATAGCTGGCACATGCTGGAGCTGGGTTGGCCATGTCCTCAGAAAAGACCTCAATGCCATCACAAGTACAGCTATGCTATGGACCCCTGAAGGAAAATGAAAGAGAGGCTGACCTAAAATAACTTGGCGGAGGACTGTGGAGGCTGAGATGCGAGGTATGAACCAGAGTTGGGGCACTGTACGAAGGATGGCCGCCAACCGAGCAAAGTGGAATCACTGATGGCAATGGATCAAAGAAGAGGAAATAAGAGTAAGCAGGAGAGACTAAAAATTTTCATATCTGATGACTAAACAATATTCTATCTACCTATTCAAGCATGACAATCTCAATCACAATCTACTGTCACCAAAAAAAAATAAAAAACACTTTATAAAATCAAAAATCTGGTGACTAAATGTTTTCTCTCATGCTAAGCTCATAAAATTGACTTCCCTAAATTAACCAGGCATGCTGCACAGATCAAATTAAGGGGAGATAATGTGTAGTTACTCCTTAACAAGTTTTCAGAAAATAAATAAATAAATCACCTCTATCACAAATTAAAAGCTAATTTGACGCTGTTTAACTATTATAAAACACATGGATGGTACTTTGCATGAAATCTGTAACATTCTTTTAGCCCAATGAATACAGATTAATGCACATGCAGTAGATTAAACTTCCCTCTTTTCTTTTACAAAAGCAGTCGATATTTCCGCCACAGCAAAAGTAGTTGACCTTACAAGCTACAAGATTTATAACTGTGACATATTATGGAAATATAGCCTACAGTATCTGACAGCCTTTCGTGACCTCATGGCGTTCTACGATTCGTTAGCAAAGTCAAGCATTTGACAGCCTGCATTACTCACTTTTAACCCACGCCTCTTTTCCTTGAGACGTAAACAAACAGTCACTTTACCAACTTCCGCGACCTGCCAGTCATAACAGGGGAACAAAATCTGGTTTGTTTACCTGAGTTTTTCAGGAGCTGATCTGTCAATCATCAGATATCAGACAGATGCATGTGGAAACACCAAACCTCTTTGAAGGTAGACAATCGGGCATACATTTTTTCCCCCAAGAATCCTTTGATGTTCGTACATACAGGGAGAGATAACTCTATGATCTTGAGAAGCGGGTAAAATCTAAGGGAACCCGTTACACGGATGAAGTCTCTGGTTGTCGATTAGCAAAGTCCAACAGAGTGACCGTAAACCTTTTATCCGGGGGATTTTGGCTTCTGATTTCTTTGTTATGCACAAGTGTGAAAATTAGCATCCTCTGGAGAGCAGATAACTGGGATGTATATAAACTGTGGCTTCTCAAATTAGTTATCAGTTCTCGCTCAGAATTTTTTGAAGAGTCTAAACAGGTAGCATAAACAAGAAGTTTAGATCATCATTGCAGGATGTAAAGGTATATAGAGGAGCAGATGTGGCATCAGATCACCACCTTCTGATAGCCAAAGTAAAAATGAAACTCAAGAGATATGCAACAATGCAAAATTATAGACAACAATTTAATGTAGGACATCTAAGAAATCAAGAAACAAGAGACAAATTTGTGGTCACAATATCCAACAAATTCCAAGTGCTTGAACAGCTGGAAGATGTAGTGAATACAGAAGACTATTGGCAGCAAATTAAATGGTATGGAATGAGACATGTGAAGAAATACTGGGAAAATGGAACGAAAACAAAAAGCATACATAACAACAGAAACCATCAATAGGATAAAAGACAGAAAAAACAAGAAAGCAGATTTAAACACAAGCAAAACCAGAAGTTCCAAAGCCAAGGCTCAAGAAGTGTACACAGAAGCAAACAAAGAAGTTAAAAGTATCAAAAGAGACAAGAAGAAGTATATTGAGGAGTTGGCAAGAGAGGCAGAAGATGCTGCTGCCAAAGGAAATATGAGAGAACTGTATAACAGCACAATGAAGCTGACAGGGAAATACAAGCAAACAAGTTGCCTCATAAAAGACAAGAATGGGAAACTGCTCAGCAATATACAAGGGCAAATGAAGAGGTGGACAGAATATTTTGAGGACCTTCTCAATAGACCAGCTCCACAAAACCCCCTGGACATCCAGCCAGCATAAGAAGAGCTACAAATTAACGGTAAGACCAACGAAGGAAGAAATAAAGAAAGCCATAAAGCTTCTAAGAGATGGAAAAGCTTCTGGACCTGATGGCATTCCAGCAGAGGCCATCAAAGCAGATATCGACACGGCTACAGAGATGTTATGTAAATTACTTGGTAAAGTCTAGGAAGAGAAAGGGATACCAGCAGAATGGAAGGAAGGATATCTGGTTAAGTTGCCTAAGAAAGGAAATTTACAAGAGTGCGCAAATTATAGAGGAATAATGTTACTATCAGTGCCAGGAAAAGTATAAAATAGGATTATCCTTGAGAGATTAAAAGAGTCCATAGACAAGAAACTGAGAGATGAACAAGCAGGTTTTCGACAAAACAGATCATGTACAGACCAGATAGCCACTTTGATAATACTAGTTGAACAAAGTCTGGAATGGAATTCCCCACTATACATCAGATTTGTGGACTACGAAAAGGCATTTGACAGTGTGGACAGAGAATTACTTTGGAACTTGATGAGGCATTATGGAGTTCCCCTGAAGATCATTAATTTAATAAAGAATACATATGAAGACATGCAGAGTTCTTCATGAAGGACAGCTTACAGAACCATTTGGGATAAGAACAGGAGTGTGACAGGGATGCCTCTTGTCTCCATTTCTTTTCTTACTAGCAATAGACTGGGTTATGAGAACATCAACAACACACAACAGAAATGGATTCCAGTGGACTCTGACTAAGCAGTTGGATGATCTGGATTTTGCTGATGACTTGGCTCTTCTGTCCCATAACTGTAATCAGATGCAGAACAAATTGAAAACACTCGATGAGAGGTCACAGCAATTGGGTCTGAAAATACACAGAGAAAAGACAAAGACAATGAGAATAAATGCAGATAATAAAAACAGGGTTGAACTTGAAGAAGCACCAATACAAGATGTAGAATCATACACATATCTTGGCAGCAATATAGACAAAGTTGGAGGGACAGACAGTGATATCAAAATAAGAATACAAAAAGCAAGAGCAGCTTTCATTGCATTGGGAAATATATGGAGATCAAGAGAAATCGGATCCAACACGAAAATAAGAATCTTCAACTCAAATGAGAAGTCAGTCCTATTGTATGGCTCTGAGACATGGAGAACAACAAAGACCAGAAAGCTTCAGACTTTCATAAATGGATGCTTGCGTGGAATAGAGGGATTAAAATGGTATGACAAGGTTACCAATGTGGAACTGATGGCAAGAACTAGACAAGTGCCAGTGGAACAAAAGATGACAGGAAGACGACGGCGATGGATAGGACACACACTGAGGAGACCTGCTGATAGCATTACAAGGCAGTCCTTGTTCTGGAACCCCCAGGGCAAGAGAGGCAGAGGTAGACCAAGAAGCACATGGAGAGGAGAGCTGATAACAGAGATGAAAATGATAAAGAGAACGTGGAAGGAACTTGAGATGATGACATGTGACAGGAGGACTTGGCATGTGTTTGTTGAAGGCCTATGCTCCTTTGGGAGTGGAGGGTTATGAATGAATGAATGAAACACGTAGTCTAGAACCTTTGTAAATAGAAGTGTTAATAGTTTCGTGGGGATTTTCTGGTAATATAAATTTGTGCGTAAGCATTTTAAAGTGTTAAAAGTTTATCATCTTAAATTCACTGTGATTTTCTAGGAGTTAGAACCAGTGGAAAATAACGCGTAGCTATTTGTTTACCAGTTGTTCAGTTTAATGATAATTTTACCACCCGCTTTATCACTCAGAAAGAGACGTTTAGTTGACTAATTATTACACTAGGCGTGACGGATGATTGACAGAATAGAATTCCCGTTATACTTCATTTTGTGTAATTTTAGTAAGTGACTGTTGTTTAAATACCATATAAGGACCCACTGACGCCAACCCTCTAATAGCTATTTAGCGACAGGCGATATTTGTTAAATGCATATGGGTAATTAAATAATAACTGACCAGATAGAAATAATCTACAGACACCGTGTGCTTATATGTATATTTTATTAGTAGTAATCTTTTCATAAGGTTTCTTTATTCTTAGGCATGACCTGATCAAATGGCAACCAGCGGTCTCTATTTTTGGTCTATTTTGGACTATTGTGGTCTATTTTGGTCCTGTTCTCCATTTACAAATTGGATTGATGTTGTCTTCTTTTTGGCTTACGCATCTCCAAGTTCAGTTGTAAACAGGACTGGCCACAGAGACAAATTAACTATTTTTTAACAGTAAATTTAACTAACACCAGAAATTATTTATTAAATTTTATCAGCCCACTTGGGTGTACTACAAATAACAGTACAATCTGAATTTTGACAGTCATAGCATCGGATTTATCCAGCAAGTTACGCTGTTTCAAAATTGGCACTCACCCCGGAGTCAGCCAATAGGATTTATCATCACCATCATAATTTACAGTTTTAGCAACCAGATATTTCCCAACTGTTTACTGTAAACACCAGATCTCAGAGTTTCTACATTTAACTGTTCTAGGTAACATTGGTCTATCCAGGAATCAACCACCAAATTAGGCGTTCCCCTTATAAAATTTAATACTGGAAGGAGGGACTGGGGCCTAATTTGGAATATAAAAACACTGGAAATTATATATGCATGGACTATATATGTCCAAGAGATTTTCTTCACCAAGAATAGGGTAAGAAGCATGATTGAGTGGCCACGTATGTCAGAGAGAGAAAGCGAATATTTTCTTTGTTACAGAAAAATTGTATTATCTGAGTTCTGCTTAAATCTTGTTTATTTACTTGAAGCTTTAGTAGAAACTTTGTTCTTTTCTTTACTGTCTATCCTGTAACATAGTGCTAACCTTTGACCTTTGGGAGTTATTTACTCATTGGGTTTTTTTTCCCTCAATAAGGGGGAGGGCACATGTTTTCTGTTAATTTTCTATGAATGAAATCTGATTTATTTGATCTCTTTTAGATATTTGATGTTGTAAAGTTTAATGATAATAGACAACAAAAGAGCTTAACTTTGTGTGTTGGTCAGTGTGGTGGATTTTGATGTTAATGTATGTTGTTGTATGTAATCTTAGTATATTGAATGAGGTCAGCTGTGAAAATCCCTGACATACCAAATATTATTTTTAAATTGACAGAGTACCTTTCCGCTACCACCTTTATGATCTCACTCAATAGTAATATATATATATTATTTATTGTATGATGACTTCGTATAATGTCTAGGGTTATGAAAATGATGGAGTGTAAATTTTACAACAACCAACTGACATATAAACAACTAAGTTAATATCCACATCAACTAACAGTACCATGACAATCACATACACACGACACTCTAAAAGACTATCCTAAGTAAGTCAAGGGTTGAATTTTGTTCAAATGTATTGTTTTGTACAATTATTATCCTGATTCTACTTTATTTGTGAATCAGGAATGACAATCAAAATGAACTCAAAAGAATTATTTACATAAATCAAATATACAATGGATCTTCTGTCCATACATACAATGTCATTTTAATATAAGTGTGTTGTTGTTGTTTACTAAATTGAGAAAATACTGGTATCAATTTATATGTTGTTGGTTATCATCACTCCCCTCATTTGTTATTTGTGGAATTATACTAATTTGTCCAAATTTTCTTCTATTCATAACCCTCCACTCCCAAAGGAGCATAGGCCCTCAACAAACACATGCCAAGTCCTCCTGTCACGTGCCATCATCTCAAGTTCTTTCCATGTTCTCCTCATCATTTTCACCTCTGTTTCCAACTCTCTTCTCCATGTACTTCTTGGTCTTCCTCTGCCTCTCTTGCCCTGCGGGTTCCAGAACAAGGACTGCCTTGTAATGCTATCAACAGGTTTCCTCAGTGTGTGTCCTATCCATCGCCATCATCTTCTTCTCATCTCTTGTTCCACTGGCACTTGTCTAGTTCTTGTCATCAGTTCTATGTTGGTAACCTTGTCATACCATTTTAATCCCTCTATTCTACGCAAGCACCCATTTATGAAAGTCTGTAGCTTTTTGGTTGTTGTCTTTGTTGTTCTCCATGTCTCAGAGCCATACAATAGGACTGACTTCACATTTGAGTTGAAGATTCTTATTTTCGTGTTGGATCCGATTTCTCTTGATCTCCATATATTTCCCAATGCAATGAAAGCTCCTCTTGCCTTTTGTATTCTTATTTTGATATCACTGTCTGTCCCTCCAACTTTGTCTATATTACTTCCAAGATATGTGTATGATTCTACATCTTGTATTGGTGTTTCTTCAAGTTCAACCCTATTATCATTACCTGCATTTATTCGCATTATTTTTGTCTTTTCCCTGTGTATTTTCAGACCCAATTGCTGTGACCTCTCATCGAGTGTTTTCAATTTGTCCTGCATCTGATTACGGTTATGGGACAGAAGAGCCAAGTCATCAGCAAAATCCAGATCATCCAACTGCTTTGTCAGAGTCCACTGGATTCCATTTCTGTTGTGTGTTGTCGATGATCTCATAACCCAATCTATTGCCAGCAAGAAAAGAAATGGAGACAAGAGGCATCCCTGTCGCACTCCTGTTCTTATCCCAAATGGTTCTGTAAGCTGTCCTTCATGAAGAACTCTGCATGTCATGTCTTCATATGTTTTCTTTATTAAATTAATGATCTTCAGGGGAACTCCATAATGCCTCATCAATTTCCAAAGTGATTCTCTGTCTACACTGTCAAATGCCTTTTCATAGTCCACAAATCCGATGTATAGTGGTGAATTCCATTCCAGACTTTGTTCAACTATTATTCTCAAAGTGGCTATCTGGTCTGTACATGATCTGTTTTGTCGAAAACCTGCTTGTTCATCTCTCAATTTCTTGTCTATCGACTCTTTTAATCTCTCAAGGATAATCCTGTTTAATACTTTTCCTGGCACTGATAGTAACATTATTCCTCTATAATTTGTGCACTCTTGTAAATTTCCCTTCTTAGGCAACTTAACCAGATATCCTTGCTTCCATTCTGCTGGTATCTCTTCCTTTTCCCAGACTTTACCAAGTAATTTATATAACATCTCTGTAGCCGTGTCGATATCTGCTTTGATGGCCTCTGCTGGAATGCCATCAGGTCCAGACGCTTTTCCATCTCTTAGAAGCTTTATGGCTTTCTTTATTTCTTCCTTCGTTGGTCTTTCACCGTTAATTTGTAGCTCTTCTTCTGCTGGCTGGATGTCCAGCGGGTTTTGTGGAGCTGGTCTATTGAGAAGGTCCCCAAAATATTCTGTCCACCTCTTCATTTGCTCTTGTATATTGCTGAGCAGTTTCCCATTCTTGTCTTTTATGAGACAACTTGTTTGCTTGTATTTCCCTGTTAACTTCTTTGTGCTGCTATACAGTTCTCTCATATTTCCTTTGGCTGCAGCATCTTCTGCCTCTCTTGCCAACTCCTCAATATACTTCCTCTTGTCTCTTTTGATACTTCTTTTTACTTCTTTGTTTGCTTCTGTGAACACTTCTTGAGCCTTGGCTTTGGAACTTCTGGTTTTGCTTGTGTTTAACTCTGCTTTCTTGTTTTTCCTGTCTTTTATCTTATTGATGGTTTCTGTTGTTATCCATGCTTTTTGTTGTCTTTCCCTTTTCCCCAGTATTTCTTCACATGTCTCCTTCCATACCGTTTTGACCTGCTGCCAATAGTCTTCTGTATTCTCTACATCTTCCAGCTGTTGTAGCACTTGGAATTTGTTGGATACTGTGACCGCAAATTTGTCTCTTGTTTCTTGATTTCTTAGCTGTCCTACATTAAACTGTTGTCTATAATTTTGCATTGTTGCATATCTCTTGAGTTTCATTTTTATTTTGGCTATCAGAAGATGGTGATCTGATGCCACATCTGCTCCTCTATATACCTTTACATCCTGCAATGATGATCTAAACTTCTTCTTTATGCATATATGATCGATCTGGTTTTCTGTTCTATGGTCTGGTGATATCCATGTTGCCTTGTGTATTCTCTTATGTGGAAACATGCTTCCTCCTATAGCCAGTTGATTTGAAGCACAGAAGTTTGCGAATAGTTCTCCATTTTCATTCATTACTCCTAGCCCATGTTTTCCCATGACTTCTTCAAATCCGGTGTTGACTGTACCTATCTTTGCATTCATGTCACCCATCAAAATTGTGATGTCTCTTCTTTTTACTTTATCCATAATTTCCTGTAGTTTAGTATAAAATGCTTCTTTCACAGACTCTTCTTTGTCATTAGTTGGTGCATAACATTGGATGACATTTACATGAATTTTCTTTTTAGCTGTTTTGAAAGTAGCTGTTATTATTCTGGGTCCAACAGCTTCCCATTCAATGAGTGCTTTCTGTGCTTCTTTAGATAACATAAGAGCTATCCCTTCACTGTGGTGTGAAGTTTCGTCTTCATGTCCTGAGGACAGCACCAATTCACCTGTGATGAGTTTCTTCCTGTCTACCCCCTTCCACTTTGTTTCACACATTCCCAGAACCTCGATTTTGTATTCCCTCATTTCTGCTGCTACTTGCTCCACTTTCCCTTGTTCGTTTAATGTCCGAACATTCCAGGTGCCAAATCTGGAAGTTCTCCTAGAAGAAAGAAGGTTAGTCAGCAACACAGACTCCTTTCGGCTTTCTCTGTGTTGCATCATACGCCTCCCCGCGAGAGGACCTTCCCCTGTCTTGGATGGCTGTGTTTTATTTCCTTTATTTGACTTGTCCATATTTGTTGAAGTTTTTTGTGGTTTAAATTTTTTACAGGATGGGGTAACCGGCCCCATGCCCAACCCTCCTTAGTCGCCTTCTACGACATGCCTGGCAGGGGACAGTGTTACTATTCTTTGTTCCCCTTTCGGGCCCCGGTAACACACGGGTGAAATTTTCTTCTATAACAATGTCTTTTTCTTTTGGGTTGAGCTGCCTGGTGCCGAACGAAAGCTTAACTCAGAGTGAAGCTACAGGTAAAATGTCTCCTCTGCTCGCTTTACAATCTGTTCCACCTTCTTGATAGGCAATGGCCACTATCAGGGGCACGTAGTCTGCTGCCAGAGTTCTGGATCAAGCAGTGCTCAAAAGTATGGTACTACCTTAACATCAGTACCACGGTCCCTGAAATGTGAAGGTTATGCATCCTTCTTTATAACTAGTATACAATACTATTCCACAATGAAGAACAGGCACATTACAAACAAACGAAAAGGGTCAGAGCTTTATGCCAACTAATATCTTTTGATGTGACAATATACACCAGTATTCCTCTCCCCTAATGGTTACAACGCCTCTGCAATTCCAGCTGTAATCTCTTCCATACAATAGGATAGGTGTTATGTTCCTAGATGACAATCCTATATATATATATTTGTAGTTATACTCCTCTCTGACAGTCTCTCACATGGTGGATCAATCTCTAGGCTTTGCGTAATGTTTGCTACAGACCCACTCACTTACAAACATATATTATTATTATTTCACATTCAATTTTTATATAAAATGCATGTTAATAAAGTGTCAACCTTACCACAATTCTTCATAGAAATACACAGTGAACGATGACTGACACAGTTTCGATCTGTCTTGTTGTCCAGGCTGCTTAGAATTTGTATTTGAAAAGCACACGCCTGTTCTCATCGCTCCCTGGTAAAATTTTTTCAAGATATGACGTCCACCCTAACGCTTTTCTTGACAATATCAACTACACTGGCCAATCACTCTTAATATTACAAATGTAAACAGTCTGTCAAAAAATATCATTCAAACCTTTACTACGTTATTAGGCTTACTTACTTACTTACTTAGTCGTTCCCCTTCTACTGTGAGGTGTAGGGGTTTGGAAGAGAGAGCGGCAAACTATTCTATCGGCTGTCTTCCTCCTGGCCTGGTTCCATTCTAGTCCTCGGTCCTTCAAAGATTGTCTAATGTTGTCCTCCCAGCGGACTCTGGGTCATCCTGGGGGTCTGGATCCTTGGCTCTTTGTTTCCCATGCTTGTCGTGGTAGCCGATCTTCTCTCATTCTGCAGACATGGCCAAACCATCTTAGTTGGGACTGTTCTACTCGTTACTAGGCTATCTATGTTTATTCTGAGGTCGGCCAATAATATTTTGCCTTCCTTCAAAGTTCATCCAATCGGATTCACCGTACTTTCTTAGTCTTATTTTTTTTTTAAAAATATGCCATAAAATTTTAAGCAGGAGTAACCTGTCTTGACAGTATGTCCTATCGTCCATAGTATTATGCTAACATTTTGTTATTTATTGAACTATTTATGTAACTAACTACACATTCTTGCTCAGCAAATACTAAGGTACACTAATATATGATTTTAATGGCCCTATGTCTGTTAGTTTAAAAGTCCATGTTTTTTTCTAAGTTAATCGTTTTATTCCAGAATCTACCACTCGTTCACTTCTTTTCCCCTGTACTTTCAAACTAATTACGAGTTTAATACGAGAGTCTCTCATAACACGTTAGAATTACGTCATTCGCAATAAGAGCTAAGCATGTTTTCATAACTTAAGTGTCTACATGTTCCAACTTTTACATCGTATTTTGAAAAATGCTCAAGCAAGGCTTGCACGTTGTTTTATTTTTAGAAACAATGCGATACGCGTTAGTATTTGACCAACTGTTCGTTCCACCGTCTCTCTCCCTACACACTATGTCGTTAGGCAAATACTCTGTTAGACGTGGAAGCGTTACAATTATTTGAAGGACGAAGTAGGAAAAGTGGGTACATTGTGTTTCGCCATACTGCATTATTAAACTACTACGCTGAAGGCGGGGTGATGAAGTAAAATTTCTCTACCAAATTCTTTAGTTCTATCCTATTTTAGACTTTATGCTCTACACTGTTATCTTCTAATTTAGATATTGTATTTAGAATTTCATCACACATCTCCCCACTTAGAACAGACGATCATATGTCAGTTCATAATTCTAAATACACATAGATAAATTATCTATCTATGTCTGGTGACCACTTTGATTCTCATCGCACGGGTGTCTACTTAAAAAATCGGCCCCTATGTTGGTTTTTCCTGGAATATATTCTATACTGAATTGATAGGGCTGTAATAGCAACCTTAATAATCTAGCATTTTCATGCCTAGCTTGAGACAGAAATGCTAATGGTTTATGATCTGTTTGAATCTTAAATGAATTTCCATAGAGATAAATCTGGAACTTCTTTATAGCCCATATCACAGCCAGACATTCTTTTTCACTTGTTGAATATTTTTGTTCTGCTGTGTTTAACTTTTGACTAGCATAAGCAACTGGGGTTAATTCCCCATCCAGTGAATTTGACCTTTGTAATAGAGTTGCACCTAACCCTACATTACTAGCATCCGTTCTCACAATGAATTCTTGACTCAAGTCAGGTAATTTCAAAATAGGTTTGCTTGTGAGCTTTTCCTTCAATTCTTGGAAGGCTAATTCACACTGCGCGGACCAAGTAATTCTATCCGGATTTCCTTTGGGTGTTAAATCAGTCAACGGAGCACATATGGAGTTAAAGTTTTTGATATACTTTTGGTAGAAACCACATAATGAGACAAAAGATTGCACGTCTTTTTTTGTCTGTGGCCTCGGTGCTTTTTTCAGTTTCTCTAGGTTCTTGGGGTCAGGGGTCATGTTTCCCTGATGTACTGTGTGTCCCAAGAATTCTAGCTCTTTACATCCAACACAACATTTTGTTGGTCTAGCGGTCAAATTCGCCTCTCAAAGTTGATCAAACAACATGTTCAGAGAGTTAATGTGTTCCTCAAATGTTTCAGTAGCTATGAGGATATCATCCATGAAGTTTGTGATGCATGGATTATTCAGGGGTTTCAACAATTTTCTCATCATTCTAGAGAACACACTTGGAGCGTTTTTCAATCCAAATGGTAATCTATTAAATTCAAAATGTCCTTCTGAGGTGCTAAAGGCTAAATAAGGTCAAACCTCAGGCTTTACTGGAATCTGATAGTAGCCTTTGCTCAGATCCACCTTTGAGAAATATTTAGCTTTATTCAGCCTGGCAAACAGCTGATTTGTATCCGGTAATGGATCCACCTGACCTTCTGTGACAGCATTCAGTTTCCTGTAATCTATACACAGTATATGTTCTCCAGAGGGTTTTCTCAACAGAACCACACTAGAGCTGTAAGGAGACTCACTGTGTGAAATAATTCCTTCTTTCAACAAATAGTCTATCTCCTCCTTCAAAGATTTCTCCTTAGCGAAAGGAATCGAATAGGCTTTCATACAGATTGGTGTTGGGTCTATAAGTTTCATATCATATTCTAATAAGTTTGTATGCCCCAGTCTGTCCATTAGCACATCTGTATGATCATCTAGAACCTGTTGCACTCTCTTCCTCTGATTTCTTATTAAATGTGTACTGATTTTCACCTGTGCAGCGGTCTCACAGGACTGTAATGGATATTCATAAGAGGATAGAGGTTCTTTTTTCATCTCCATTGCAACAGACAAGGTCAGTAAATGTGTCTCTTCCTGGTTTTCTCTGTCCAGATATTTCTTCAGGAGATTCACATGATAGATTTTCTCTTTCCCCTTCTTATCTATCTTATAATTTGTTCTAGACACCTTCTCTAGAACTGTATATGGACCTTGCCATCCAATTTGCAACTTGTTATGGCTGCTGGGTAGAAGAAGAAGTACCTTCTCTCCCACAGCTAAGTCTCTGTCTTTCGCTTTCTTATTATAATAGGCAGCATGCTTTTTCCTGGCTTGTCTCAAATTTTCGTTGGCAAGTTTCCAGCCAGTTTTTAGACGAGTGGTCAGCTCGTTCACATATTGATATGATGAGGTAATATTTTCTTCTGCCTTTTCATCAGTCCAAGTCCTTAACAAGGCTTACATATGGACTTTTAATTTCACAAACTTATTTTTCATGGCACATGTCAGGTCCTTTACACTAGAAGACTTGTATTGAAGACGTTTTTGCCTATTATCATGACTTACAAATCGTCCACTGCCAATTCTTTTCTGGGGTTTTTCTCCCCACTTAAAATTCTTGGTGAGAGATCTCCTCTCTACATTTACTTCCTCCAGTTCACATAATTCCGACCGAGGGGTTGTCGGCTTATTCTGGGGTAGAATTACTCTTTGAAGTTTCCGCATAGTGGCCATGTTAACACATTCAAGTGAAGACTGGGTGTGAAAAGGGGTTCCCATTCAACTTTGTCTACTTTATTACATTTTTTCTTATTTTCAGGCCTTGGTTTGCCCCGAGGCATTTTTAGGTCCTGATTATTACTTTCCCCACGTGTGGGTGTTCCCTCATGAAATACGCCGCAGGTTACCACAAAATTTTCAACAATTTCCTTTACATTTGGCCAATAATAATGTTTAGAAACCTTTTGGCAGATGGTGCCTACTTTCTCCTGGTCACCATCTTTTTCAACATGTAAACTCCTTAGTACATCTGCCCTATATGCCTTAGGAAGAACCAGCTGTCCGTGACCCTTGGATCCAGTTCCAGCCTTCCTATATAACAATTTATCTTTCACATAGAAATCTCCCTTGCCTGGAGGTGTATGACATTTGGGCAATTTCTTAAAACACGGCTTGAGTGTTCTGTCCTCCGCCTGTGCCTTCCTCATCTCATCTGGATGAGTATTTATTGGATTATCCTCCTCCTTTTTAGACTGTGATCTGGTCTGCACTGTTGCCAAGATCACAGGTCTCATGGGATTCCCCAAGAAGACATATCTACACCCCAATATCAGAGGGTAGATTGGTTCATCTATCACTGCTGCTTTGATTACTCCTTCCACATATCGCGTTTTCACATTTATCCTGGCGATAGGAAGTGTCATGGTCGCTACGTCCTTGGTTGCAGCTTGAATCTCCTGTTTCTGTGGTATTTTGATCTGCTTGCACCAGGTGAGAACTCAAAACTGAATCATAATCAAGACCTGTATCATACAAGCACCTTATGGTGACTCCATTACAGATTACATCTTCACACACTGGGGGGCGGTAAGGTTCCTGCTGTCCAGTAGGGTTAACCTTGGTTCCCTTCTTCCCAGATTTCATTGCAGCAAAATTAGGAGGTTTCCGTTTACAAACTTCTGTGTTATGGTTGTCTTTCTTACACCATTTACAGTACAATCTACCTTGATGAAAAGGTTTTCTTTCATCATATTTTCTATCATTGAATTGTGGGTTTTTATTTCTAAAATCATTTCGTGGCCTATCAAAATATTGCTTACCTTTGTTACTTTGCTCTTTGTTGTCAAATCTGTTAGAGTTTTGTGGAACCTTATAATTATCTACCTGTTTCTTTTTAGTGCCAGCTACTTCTGCTTAGGCTGCCTGATACCTCTCAGCGACATTGAGTAATTCACCCAACCTCTCTGCACCTTGTTCCATGAGAAACTTTCTCAAGTCTGGAGCCATGGACTCTCTTAGCTGCTCAATAAGGATCATTTCTTTAAGATCTTGGGTTTTCCCCAGAGCAGTCCATTTCTCCAAGTAGGTCTCTAGCCGTGCAGAGAACTGGTGATATGTCTCACCCGACAGTAGCTTGGCATTTCTAAATTTGTTCCTGTAAAATTCTCCATATTTCTCATACCTTAACAAAAGAGCCTGCTTTAACATGTCATAATTGTCTTGGTCATCCCTGCTCATTTTGGCAAAAACTTCATAAGCTGTTCCCCTAAGACCCTGGGATAACTTTAGGCTCCACCTCTCTTTCTCTAACCCATATGTAGTGGCCAAAAGTTCACATCTATTCAGGTAACTCTCTATATCATCGTCCTTCTCAACAAAATGGTCTAAATGAAAACCCATAGATGAGGTTGAGGCTCCCTGACTGGCAGTAGCATCAGAGGCAAAAGGACTGGCACCATTTTCAGGAGCATGGCCTTGTAATTCCAACTCTCTTAGTCGAAACTCGTGCTCCCTCTGCAATCTCCTATCTTCCCTTTCTGCAGCCTGTCTTTTTTCTTCTCTTTCTGCAGCCAATCTTTTTTCTTCTCTTTCCGTAGCTAATCTTCTTTCCTCTGCTTCCATCTTCTTCTCTTCAAATTGGAGCCTTTTAATCTCAGCCTCCCTATCCGCCTCCAATGCCCTAGCTGCTTTGTCAGCCTCAATCTGCAACCTCTTAATTTCCTTCTCAGCCTCTAACTTTCTTTCTGCTTCTAATTTCCTGTCTTCCCTATCTCGTTCAATAAATTTGTCACATTCTGAGGTTACATAGTCAATCAAGATTTGACCCTCCATGTGCATCTCCTTAGCAGTCTGCACAGCCGCAGATCAAAACTTTGCCAGGTCAGCCATTCTCTACCAGGCAAAACTTTAAAATTTCTAACTAAACAAATTCTAATTATGACTAACAAGCTCTAATTATAACTAAGGACAACCACAGGCACTGATAGCTCAACCACTATTACTGGTGCTATAAGAAATTAAAATCCCAGGAGTGAGACCCCAATATATGTGGTGGATTTTGATGTTAATGTATGTTGTTGTATGTAATCTTAGTATATTGAATGAGATCAGCTGTGAAGGTCCCTGACATACCAAATATTATTTTAAAATTGACAAGAGTACTTTTCCGCTACCAACTTTATGATCTCACTCAATAGTAATATATATATATATTATTTATTGTATGATGACTTCGTATAATGTCTAGGGTTATGAAAATGATGGAGTGTAAATTTTACAACAACCAACTGACATATAAACAACTAAGTTAATATCCACATCAACTAACAGTACCACGACAATCACATACACACGACACTCTAAAAGACTATCCTAAGTAAGTCAAGGGTTGAATTTTGTTCAAATGTATTGTTTTGTACAATTATTATCCTGATTCTACTTTATTTGTGAATCAGGAATGACAATCAAAATGAACTCAAAAGAATTATTTACATAAATCAAATATACAATGGATCTTCTGTCCATACATACAATGTCATTTTAATATAAGTGTGTTGTTGTTGTTTACTAAATTGAGGTAATACTGGTATCAATTTATATGTTGTTGGTTATCATCACTCCCCTCATTTGTTATTTGTGGAATTATACTAATTTGTCCAAATTTTCTTCTATAACAATGTCTTTTTCTTTTGGGTTGAGCTGGCTGGTGCCGAACGAGCACTTATCACTATCAGGGGGATGTAGTCTGCTGCCAGAGTTCTGGATCAAGCAGTGCTCAAAAGTATGGTACTACCTTAACATCAGTACCACTGTCCCTGAAATGTGAAGGTTATGCATCCTTCTTTATAACTAGTATACAATAATATTCCCCAATGAAGTACAGGCACATTACAAACAAACGTTAGGCAAATACTCTGTTAGACGTGGAAGCGTTACAATTATTTGAAGGACGAAGTAGGAAAAGTGGGTACATTGTGTTTCACCATACTGCATTATTAAACTACTACGCTGAAGGCGGGGTGATGATGTAAAATTTCTCTACCAAATTCTTTAGTTCTATCCCATTTTAGACTTTATGCTCTACACTGTTATCTTCTGATTTAGATATTGTATTTAGAATTTCATCACAGTCAGACCCACATCCAATTAACCATTATTTTTGTTGCGTTTGTGTGTCTTGTTGTCACATAGCTGTGTGTGCGTGTTTAGTTAAACTTATATTTCTAGATATAGGGAAGTGCAAGATTGTCTTATACTAAAGGATAGTCGTATAGATAGGCTGGACTAGAGGATCTACTCATTCCAGAAACAGATTTTCTCCTTAAACTATTCACTCGTGAAATCTATTTCTTACACCTTTACTTCTCACGTACTCATCACCATCCACTATACCATACCTGTCAACCTTCTGAGACAAAAATCTGTACGCCGGACCCAAAAAATCCTTACAAACACCCAAAAATCCTTACGCAAAAAATATATTAATAAATTATACGCAATACAGTTTTAAAATGAGAAATGACATATACAAATCTATTAGCATTTGAATTATTGTGATATAAAACATGCTAATAGCCTCAAACTGTTCTTTACATATAAAAAACTAAGTGATCATGATGTACACTGTTCTTTCGATGTACAGTGTTTTGTAGTTAAGCTATGCTGGGCAATGAAATTGGCAAATAAAACTTCAGCCCTTATAATGCCACCCTCTTCCTGCTTTGGCTGAGCAAAAAAGGTCTTAATAGATGCTCCCTTCTTCATTGCAAACATTTGTTCATGCAATTTCGATTTAAAATGTACTTTCAGATCATATAATCCTGAAGCTACTACTTTAATAGCTTTGCTGCATAATCTACAAAAAGCATGGGTTGATCCTAACTTGGATGCATCTACAATGCCAGGGAAGAGTTTAACCCATTCGACCTGAAACTTACCATGACCTGCAAGCTTTTGTTTCTTTGAATTAGGCTCAGCCATCATTCAGTGGATGAAATATTTCAACTAATAATCTTTGTAGATGAAGAGAACGATTAAAAAATACTACGAACAAAGCAAACGGCTAACAGCAACAACAACAAAAAAAAAATTATAAACAAAATTATGAACAGAATATCAAATCTAGGAAGAAAAAACGTACCACCAAAAATTTACAAAATTATTATTTACGAGTTGGTAGCTTAAAGTGATAACAGATTGCACTTTATTTTTTATTTATTTATTTTTTTTTTTCTATAACCAGCGGCACTCGAGCTTTCCATCTTTCGGCCCAATGACATGTCATTGCGAGGCTGGGGAAGTGGACTTTCTTCCAACCCGGTCAGGAGCTTCGCTCCTTCCCATTAATTTATGTGTTCATAATAATTTCCGGTCGTAAAAATTTCTTCAATTTGAACCATAAACACCTCAGCTCTTATAAATATACACACTGACCTTTGACTTAAGTTAAGCTAATATTCCCACAAATTTTTTAAAAATACGCCATGTCACGCTTTTTTTCCCCTCCCACAAACATTTTTAAAGCAGCTATGACAATTTAACGGAAATATATTGAAGGGCCAAGATGACATTAATTTTGGTGTGAAGACAATTTTCAGAGGCTGTGAATGCTTTCATGGGTATTTATTATTCAGGATTCCTTCATGGGTGTCAAAGGCTAGATTTTTCTCTCATTCTATCTTCTGTCATTAAACTTAACTTAATTACTTTATAAAGGAATGTTCAATAAATTACCATACCTGTGCACCTGACTTCAGACTAGATCTTATTTTACCTGCACAGAGCTGTTGAGTTTACAGTTATTCAAAAATAGCTTGTTACTATTAATTTCCTTCTTCTATGCAAAATGCTTGCTGGCTTGAATAGAACAGATAGTTGCTGGGCAGCTAACATTAATGGGATGTAATTGATATGGTGGCTACTTTGCAGTAGTAGTGGTTATAATTACTTTTCATGCTCTTAACCCATGGTAAAGAAAATGTATGTACCTGAGACTCTTTAAAGGGAAGAGTGTTCAGGATGTCATTAATTTAAGATGAGAAATTGTTTACGAAAGATAGTGTGTGGTCCCATACATCTGTCAGCTGAAAATGAGATTTTTGTATTTAACCCTAGAGCTCACTAGGCCCACACACTGCAATAGAAAACTGTGGTCATGAGAGAACCCATTTTGTAGAGCTAGCAGCGGTAGTTGCAAAGGCTTACCTTTGCCAAAATCTTGTTTTTTAGAAGTGGTTCTTTAGGGTAGTCTACATGAAGAGTTTTCATTTTCATTGATGACAAGAAACTTGGATCAGGGAAAGAAAGCTTTGGAACCCTGAGATAGTTCTATTCACACCACACAACCTTTTCCCACACCTGGATAAATCAGGAATGACTGTGATTGCAGCCAGGAATCTAGCTACTGTAGGTAAAACCACCATGAACCAACAACTTCATAAAAGTCCTAATGATCAAAAATCAATAACTTTGTAGAACCACTCAACTTAAATCAATTACTTAAAAGTCCTAACAATGAACTTTCAGTAACTGTGTAGACAAGATTGAACTGTATACATAAGACATTTTGTTTTCATCAGTAAAGGTTCATTGTAATTTTTTTCTGAAATCAAGATTAGCGTTATGGACTTTTCTTTGATGTTACTGTGATGTCTAATACATGTTTGTATTTAATCAACGGGGATTCTTTCCAATAATTAAGTACCATAAGAAACACAAGGATGCCGGGTTCCATCATTATTAAACAGATCATCAGCATACGCAAAAGTAATGGCCCACAAGATATTTGCGTCATTTAGAAATACGTTGGCCACATTAGTAAGCCCGTCAGACCAGAAAATACCTATGACAACATAAGATACGAAAATACCCAGTAACAATATGACATTTTGTTTTCATCAGTAAAGGTTCATTGTAATTTTTTCTGAAATCAAGATTAGTGTTATTGACTTTTCTTTAATGCTACAGTGATGTCTAATACATGTTTGTATTTAATCAATGGGGGTTCTTTCCAATAATTAAGTACCATATGAAACAGTAGCCTGGATACCTATAAGCTCTTAGACTACTTAGAGGATTCTCAACCTGCTAAGAGACAGTTAATTTCCAGTATCCCTATAAATATGCCAGTGATTCTCTCAGTGTTCTTTTCTTCCTGTGAAACTTATATTTAACATTTTCTGCAGCTTTTACTTGAGCCAACCTTCAGTGAAATCATCTTGTGCAGTTTTGGTATTTATTCCTATGTTCACTTATTCTATCAGTCCATCTTCCATTGTAATCTGACACCATGGGTAAAAATCTATGCAGTTTCAGGGGTTCTATAAGAAGGCAAAATATGAGGACAACTGCTTAAAAAATGGCACAGCTTAAGATGTGACTAAGGGCTTACAATCTCATCAAGTAAAACAGCCCACTTGAGAATTCATCACCACAAATGCTATGATAGCCCCATGCTTCTTAAAAAGCATAGAAGGTACAATCCTTCATTCATGAGGAAATAAATGTATGAAACACTCTTTTACTGATAGTTGTAAAACAGGTTCTGCTTTTAGCTACCCCTTTCCACAGCTCATGTCTCCAGACAACAGCTAGACTGCTAGCTTGTGCATACTGTCTTATTGAATGTGCTACTATTCCCACTTTAACTACAGGTCATGCTAGATTACAGACAAGTGTACCAAAGATGTCAGTATCAATTTTTTGTATGTGGTAGTTTAAGCTATAAGATCTCTTAACACATTAACTACCGCAAGCCGCTGTCAGCGGCTCACAAAATAATCACATTTGGACCGCAAGCCGCTTAGAGCGCCAATTTAATTTTAGTAATAAAACGAATGAAAAATGTACTGAAACACTTTCTGATCTGGTTCGAGATTTTAAGTTGCCACCGGAAAACAAATTCCCAAAGCATGGTTGTTGTAGAATACTGGAAAATTGATATTATGTTCATAATTTTCAGCGTTTTGGGTTAGTTACCAAATCGTGTAAAACTGTTTACCGTGGCAACTAGTGATAGGACTACAAAAAATGCGTGTACATCTCGTCTAACGGCTGAATAGGATAGAAACGTGTTTCAACAATTGACTGATAGATCTAGCGACGAGGACAAGAGTGTGCACATTGATTGAAATTGTGATTTTGATAGAGATGGGGCGCAAGCAGTTATAATTGTGAAAATATTGCAAGTCCTCGGCCATCGGAGGGCCGTTAAAAAGCAACAACCTCTATTAGAGTTACAAATAGTGCTTATGGTAATAGTACATTCATTTATCTTTAAAATGACGCGTAATTCATAAAAATCTGTAAATAATTACGAAAACTACAGCTTACTTTGTGCAAACCCCTACAGGATGAAAATGTGAAAAAAATTTAATTCGGACACAGTGTGTATTTCAATTCGGTAGTTAATGTGTTAATGCTTGATTTCACCTTGACTACGTTTTAAACCCTCCTCCATTATATTAGCTATAGCAGAAAACAGTGTTACAGAATGATCCAGAAGATAGATCCATGGGGTGGGAAACATTTTGAAGTAACACAATAAAAAAGCACATGAGCCTACATGACATGCTACAGCAGTCAGCCTCAACTGAGGTGTTCCATTGCTAAAAAAAGAAGCTTATTTACATATTACCTTCATTTCTCCATATATCTGACTGTTTTACATTATGCTGTCCTAATCTCTTCCTGCTAATGCCTGCAACTGTCTGGGAATTAATGTCTGAATCTTTAGAGAAGCCATTCCAATAACAATCCTGGATGACATGCAATACAAAATCATAGGTTATGTAAAGGGTTTTTTACAATCACTACCAATCAATACTGTTATCACAAGGTTCAATTTTGAGACTAACAACAAACTGAAGTGTTTGAAGTATGTTTGTATGCACAACAAAGACTTCAGTAAAAACTTGGAAATAAATTCTCAGTGTCCACAAAGTTGATGTACAAATGTGCCTGACATTGATGATTCTGAGTCTTGCTACCTGATCTGCATATAATTTTGCTGTTCAACATTTGTTTGTTCTTCCATGAGTTTGTTTATTTAAAGCTTCTTTTACATGGTCTAGCATCACTGAGGTCAGAATTTTATTTAGCCATTGCCAAGGTTTGTCTTCACAGTTGATGTAAATAATCACATTTAATTTCTTAAGTAATAAAAATGTAACAAGCTGGCAAGGAAGAGAAACAAAGAAAAACAACACTGCAAAAATGGTGCTATGTTTAGGACATAAGAGAGGTAGAGGAAAAAAACGGAGAAGGGAAATGGAGACAGACATGAAATGGATGCAAGACATGGAAAAACAACTGAACAGATGGCATAGGACAGGAAGGCTTGATCTGAATTTGTTGAAAGCTTCTCACTCATTTTCTTTTCTAATTCAATTATAGATAAATATAGCTTGACATTTTTGAGGCCCTGTTTAATTTCTTCAGTAAGAATGAAACTTTTTTTTTTTTCTAGTACTAGCACATGGCCACTACTACAGTCTGCTCATGGCCCAGTTTCCACAGATAACAACGATATAAAAAAATTTCCTGTATACCAGAATGCAGCTGCTTTCTTCTTCTTCTTGTGATCACATCTTTGATGTTTACTCCGTCAGATGAGTTCTCATGATGAATTTAACCTTTGTCTGTAGTTCCTCTTTAGCTCCATACAGCTTTGAGTTTAGTGTTGAGTCATTGGGCCAATATATCTTTCTTAACTGGTCATTGTCACAGTAGAGATATTCACCGAAATATATTTAGTTGGTTACACTGTAGAGTGGCAACCGCGTAGAATAGAAAACCCGTTTAGCAAGTCGGGCCAGAACGGAAGAGGATGTAGGTTTTTTGGCGCGATTCAGTCTAGGAGATGTCAGCGGTCCTGTACAGATGCTTGTTTCCTTTGTCAGCAGTTTTGCTGGGATTACATGAATGCCATTCTTGTTCATCGCTTGCCAATTGTTTCAGGTTTCAGGATTATTGTTAGATTACTAGAAGGGTGATGTGATTTCTGGTGGTTCTTTCCTGGATATTATTTACGGTAGAATCTTGCAATTATGTATTGCCTTGTTTCAGTATTGGACGTCGCCTGTGAGCAATAGTCATTCTGTAGTCGCTGGTTAGATTATGTCGGTGACTGTTTTGCTATTATGTTGAGCTGGTGATTTTGGCAAGTAGTTTGGCATTTTCATTACATTGTGTATTGCATCTCATGTGTGTTGTTAGTTGTGTGTGGCTCATATGTGTGCACCATACTTATTAAAGGGTTATTACCTGATTTAGGTGTTATTGGAGTATTCATGTCAGCTACTGTGTACTGTGGTCATACCTTTGAGACAGCAAGCGAAGTGTATAGTGTGAGTGTGCCTTAAATCCATAGTACCAGTAGAGGGATTGATTCACACAGCAGAAGTAGCCTTGTGTGCTCTGTGTGTGTGCTGTGTACCATTAGATACATATAACCTACTCTGACATCAGGGGTAACTCGTCGTGTTTAGGCGTGGAGCCTGTATGATTTAATAGTTTAATTCCCAGCAAGCTGGATGTATTGTTTCATTTTATTTGATAGTACAGCCTTAGAGCCAGCATTGGTGTTGATCAGGCCATTATGGTGCACACAGTATTCTAGAAGATGGTAGGCCACTGTGTTGGCGCCTTCTTATTTTCTCGTCAACTCACGGGGGTGAGTTGTTTTCGTCCGTCTAGTGAAAGGTTAGTGTGTGTGTGTCGGTCTGTTAGTGTCTTGTTTACGGTCGTGTGACCTGACCTTGTTTATGGGCTCTGACCTATTTTCAGCGTACACCAATGGCTACGTGTCAGTTGATTTTTGCAGTCTATTGTCGATGAGATATTGTATTGTTCAGTTCCAAGTTCTTTGATATGGTATTTTGGCAGGTCTATGTACGGGTGTCAAAGTATTAGACTAGTGGTACAAGGGGCGTCAGATGGGTCAGTTTGACACATCTCCGAGTCATTTTGGTGGTTGGCGACAGTGATCCAGGTGGAGCAGCGGAGCTTGGGGTGTGGTACCATTTAGTTAGGGGCCCAGACGGCATGTGGAGATGTCAGATGGGAAATAGCTTGGTCAACCTCGGTACAGGGTGGTAAGAGATGGTGGTTAGGTGTTTGTAGTTGTTAGGAGGTTGATAGATTGGTTGGTTCCTCAAGTCATCGAGTTGAGCTTCTGGTCCTGTCCTTGCTACTCAGACGTACCCAACCAAGGGTGAAGGTCCTTGCTACTCAGACGTGCCCAACCAAAGGTGAAGGTCTTTGCTACTCAGACGTGCCGAACCAAGGGTGAAGGTCCTTGCTACTCAGACGTGCCCAACCAGGGGTGAAGTCTTTTGTGTTTTGTGCCCTGCTGACCTACCGGGCGGGTCCAGTAGATGTCACCGTGTAAGCTGCTGTGATCCGGGAAGTGTGGATATTGTGTGATCAACTTTTGCTATAACACATATATAGAACAGTGCCAAGGAACTTACTCATGTTTTTTTTCGACGTATAGACGGTTGATAGTAGCTGTGCAGCTGATCGTTACAGAAGTAGACTTTGCAGTGTATCATGAAAAGTGCTGTGTGAGCACCATAGATAACAGTTTATTCATCGAGGAAAGTATGTGACACTCAGACTTGCATAGCAAACTGTTTCCTGGACTGAGTTTCTTGTGGATTTTACGTTGTCCAGTGTGGAGTTTTGTTTGTTCTGTGATCATCATTCATCGTCAGTGTTGAGGATTCTCCTTACTCAAGCGCCGTTGGAGCTTCAGATAAGTTATTGTTTGTCTGCTTTTGTATTATATATTACATTGATATTGTCTTGTTTTTTTTGTGAATTTAATTTTCTTGTCTGTCCTTCTATCTGTTATTAGTTATCATTTAGCTTAATCTGTATTCTAATATAGTGCTGATTCTTTATTTACTTCTTGGTTTGTTATTGTTTTCTTTCCTTTTGTTTTGTCTTTTCCTTATTGTACGAGTAGGACTTAGTCTGTATGTAGGTATGTTAATTGTTAGTTAACCTTTAGCACGCTGCCGTCGACATAAGTCGACGAAGGCAACCTATGTTCTCCCAGCTGTTGTCAATATATGTCGACAGCGTTTATCATCGTTTTCTAGCACATGACTTGTGTACACGTGATTTTCAGCCCCGGATGTTAAGTTGTAACTTTATTTGCAAGAGAGTTAGCTTCCATTTCCGATTTTACAAAAGTGATGGGTGTATCCGCGTTTATTTTTTGTAAATTTTTTAAATCGAAATGAATCCGCATCGAACACGCAGCCATTTTCGCTATAATTTCATTGGATTCTGACGCCATGAGGTAAGGATGAAATTTTTGTCTTTATAAGCGCTGATATCGGTTCTCAGAATATGTTTGATGGCTGAGATGGAAACGAAAGTAGAATGGCTTTCCTTGTATGTATTTTTTTAGGGGTTAGGATTAAGTGTGTCGGAAAGGTTTAGGGTTGCGATCGAATATCACGGCTGACGAGAGCGTTTATTCCTTTGCTACTGATGATGGGTGTAACGAAAAGATCGTCATTTGATTTGTATTGGTCTATTGGTCAAATGACTTTCATTGAGATGCAAGGGAAATGGACTCTTCGTGTGTTGGTTATTTAAAAAAATTTTTTTTTTAATTTTAAAATTAAAAATTTTTATTTTTTTATTTTTTTTACATTTTTTTTCGTTTTTTTCATCTTTCCTTTCCTCTCTTCCTATCACATCTAACATGTACACAAACAAATTTTATATCATCAGATTCATCATTCATTTATTTATAAAAATTCCAAAAATTATAGCAATTGACCAAGAAACACAAAAATTATAGACATTACAAGTCACCCACTATAAAAACGGGACGCTGTGAAAAAGAATGCAGCTGTAGGCGACAATTTTTGCCAAAGAATGCAGCGTGCTAAAGGTTAAAGCTCATCTTGCTGTGTTTTCTTTGTAGTCAGGAAATATTTGGATTGTATATTTTGAATACATTATAATATAATTTTACTGATACTTTACTTAGCTTTCTTGCACTGAAGTGAAGATAGTGCTTGGTGGAAGAGATAGCTTCCAGCTCCTCATTGTTGAGTGTGTTTTTTGTGGAGTCTTTGGTGTTATAGTGTGTTGGTGTGTTCAAGGGAGGAAGGGTGGTGAGTTTAATCCATTTTTGGCCTCTCGTGGGAAAAGAGTGGATTAGACCGATTCTTTTAGGGTGCGGCTGTGTTTGTTTTGGTGGTGGAGTCTGGCAGAGGGGATTTCCTGCAACTGCCCTGCTTAACATTCCAAGCCCTGTTGGTGTTAGTTGTATTTGTGGTGTGTGTATTTATAGTGCCGTGTACATTTAGTAATTCTTGTGTTCTGTTTAAGTGGTGTTTTCTCTTGTCTCATCTTACTATCTTGTAAATACATTTATAGGTATCCCTTGTTTTCGTTCGTGCTCAGTCACACATTGTAGATATTAATCTCCCTCTTCTCTTCGTGTTCTATCATCTATTTCCTCGTGACTGGAATTTTGTTTTCGTAATGTGATGTATGCGTTTCTTTCATCTGTGTTGTGCTCATTTTGCCATAGGTAGTACTTGCATAACAGAGACTATCGAGTTTAGTAATAAGTGAAGTGTTATTTGAATATAGCACCAGTGAGGGTGCCAGTAACAGATTTTGAAGCAATACCTATTGTGAACTAAGTTGATATACTGGTGTCAAGGTATCAGGAAGTTGTTATTATACAATTAGTGACTATTGTAAGTTTGTTGAGGATATCATAGAGACTAAGTGGTCAGTTAGACCAAATTTTCACAGTGATGAGACAGTAGCCAAGGGGCAAAGTAAAACTTTACACTAGAAGAGGCAAAGATTGATGTTGGTACACATTGAGAGGTGAGGTGATATTTACTTACACGCTTATAGATATATATATATAGGTGTATATTGAGAAGTGATATCAAGAGTTACTATTATTACTGCATATTTTGTAACCAAAGAGTTTTCTGGAGAGATAAGAGAAATATATATGACTGAATAGTGGTATAGAAATTTATAGCAAGAGATAAGAGTGAGTAATCTGAGTGTACACCATGGACCTACAGGCTTTCATTCAGATTGGGAAAGAATGTGGGTACACCCAGAAAGAACTTATGGATTTTGCTGAAGCAAAATTTTACACAGCGGAGAATCAAAAAGCTTTAGAGCAGAAAAGGAAGGAAGAAAAGAAAGAGAAGGAGAGGATTGAGAAACAGAATGCTCTAAGAGATGCTCAAGCTGAAGAGCTAGAGATAAAAAGAAAAGAATTTGAATTACAAGAAAGGAAGATGAAAGAAGATAAAGAGTTACAAGAAAGGAAGATGAAAGAAGAAAGTGAGTGGAAACAGAGAGAATTCAAGTTACAAGAAAGGAAGATGAGAGAAGATAAAGAGTTACAGTTATAGAAGGAGGCAATGAGATTAGCTCTGGAAGAGAAAATGATGGAGAAGGAAAGACAATTGAAGAAGTTAGAAGTGGGTGCGAGTGGTCAGAACTCAACTTCTGGTGGGGCTCATCGTCTTTTTAGGCTGCGTCTGCCAAATTTCAATGATAAAATTGATAGTTTAGATTTCTTCCTTGAAAGATTTGAGGCCAAATGTGTGGCCTATAAGGCTGATAGGGATCAGTGGCCATCTCTTTTATCAACACTGCTAGTGGGGCCCGCAATGGAGACTTTTTATAGCCTCCCTTTAGAGGAAAGGGCCGATTACGACAAAGTTAAAGAGAGATTGCTCCAGAAGTTCCGTCTGACTGCTGACGGCTACCGGACGTGTTTTAAAAACGCGATGCCAAGTGCGGACCAGGACTTTGAGGATTTTATCTCGAAGATCAAACTTCTGCTAAATAGATGGATCGAAATGGAGGGGATAACAAAGGACTATAGAGGCTTGTTAGACTTGGTGCTGCGGGACAAAGTGTTGTCCTCGTGTTCCAGTGAATTGGTGGCGTTTTTTCCAGGAATGTCAACCTAAGGACATTGAGTCCATGGCGCAACTGGGGCACCATTATGTCCTTGCCCACCCGGGCAAACCTATTCAGAAGTCTGGTCTGTCAGATGACATAGTTGCCAGTGTTGGCAAAGTTTAGCGCCATCCTTGGCAAAATCAGTCAGACAGGTGCCAAGAGCAGAAGTATGAGAAGCCTTCCAGCCCCTATCAACCACATAGAAGTAGCTATGGGAATTTTTGATCCCACAGAAACAGTCGGCTGAGGTGGCAGAACTGACAATATGATAGATATAGCGACGGAGGGGAGCACCAAACGCGAAAGCAGGTGTGTTTCGAAGACTCTCATGATGAAGACGGGTTTTGGTATAAAACCAAACATCCGAAGCAGAGGAGTGGTTCCTCAGAAAGTTGGTCTTCTGACTCTGATGCGGGGTCTTCATCATCGAAAAGCTCCAATAAAAGTACACGTGATGAGAAGAAGAAAGAGTGCGTGTGTACCAATTGTGGTGGCAGGGGTCATGGTGCTGATAGCTGCACTACCCCGATCGAACACGCAAATTCCGCGGTTGTATTGGACACAATGAACAGCGAGGACTGTGCGGGGTGCTGCCCTCTGTTCAATGCAAATGAGAGGTTAGTGCTGCGATGTGGGCATGCGGCACCATGTCTGTCAGCAGTGCATGAGACTGGCAAGGTGATTCTCCCTGAAGGCAAGGTGGAGAATAGACCAGTCCGGGTGTTGAGGGACACTGGATGCACCACAATTGGAGTGCGTTGATCGTGCATCGATGACTCTTGCCTTACAGGCAAAACTGTGAAATGCACCACGTTCGGGGGCAAAGTGGAGTCTTACCCCCAGACATGTGTCAACATGGACACCCCTTTCCTATCGGGTAGAGTAAATGCATTTGTCCTGGAGGACCCGATTGCCGATCTAATCGTCGGCAATGTACGGGGAGTGTACAAGGCCATGGGTGTGGCTAGAGCAGAGGCTCAGCATCACCAAACTACCAACTATATCGGAGACGCGGTTTGCGGCGAGTACCAAATGACATGAGTAGGAGCAGTAAGGACTTATACGAGGGTCCAAAAGCTAATGATCGCACAGTTTGGGTGCATAACGTGCCACGCAGTGCTAGTTGGCACACACTCAGAAGGCTGTTTGATGAGGTCGCGCGGGTTAAATTTGTGGAAGTACTGTCGTTGTGCGACAATAGCAAAATGGCACGGGTGACTTTTGCAAATAGTTGGGGTGCACGTAAGGCAGTTAGGCAGAAGCATATGTCCTTGCTTCAGAACCATCTGCTAATAGTCCAGCAATAGCTAGGGTTAGGTTTCGGATTAGTGTTTGGTAAGGTGTTTCGGTTGACATGAACCGAACCTCAGAGGCTTTGACCCACGCCCCCAGTTCTATTTTGATATCAATATGAGGATTTTGTAAATTTGTAAAGATTATAAGATTCCTTGCAATGCATGTTTATGCTATAACATGTTATCTTTTACGTAATGCTTTACAATGCATAGTTATGATGTATTATGCTATGTCGTGCTGTTTATTAATGTGGCATAGTGCCATGAAGGCATACTTGAGGCAGGCATGCTGTAGGCAAACACGTAGGCAGGCATGCTGTAGGCAGGTGCACTGTAGGCAGGTGCACTGTGGGCAGGCATGCTGTAGGAAGGTGCGCTATAGGCAGGCACACTGTAGGCAGGTGTGCTGTGGGCAGGTACACTGTTGGCAGGTACACTGTTGGCAGGTGCACTGTAGGCAGGCCTGACGTGCATTTATCAGAGACCTATGAAATAGGATGGTCTTGTAATATTTAAGGGTCATGTTGATACTTTACTATGCATTGTTCTGTAATTTATGTGTCATGATGCCATAAAGGCAGTATGGGAAAGTTATACTCAAAGTATGTATATTTATAGTGTGTAAAAAGGATTATTTATACTATGAGATTATGTCTTACTGTGAATACTTAGATATGAATAATGAATATGTGACATATATTGTATTTGATAGACAAGGTCTGGACAGTCGTTGTTATTTTACACGACTGCCAGTACCTGGTGTGGAGTTGTACATGTTCCCTTGTATCTAGTCTAGTGAGCGAGAAGGCAGGGATGACAATAGTATTGGACAACTCTGGCATTCTTTAGCTACATGAGGAGGTGCTTTCTCTGCATTTTGTTTGCCCTTACTCCAGAGGAGGGTTGGGCGTGTCTCCTCCGGTGGAAAAAAACTTTGTTTTCTTTCTTAAGGGGGGGTGTGGATGTCACAGTATAGATATTCGCCAAAATATATTTAGTTGGTCACGCTGTAGCGTGGCAACTGCGTAGAATAGAAAACCTGTTTGGCGAGTCGGGCCAGAATGGAAGAGTATGTAGATTTTTTGGCGCGATTCAGTCTAGGAGATGTCAGTGGTCGTGTATGTACGCTTGTTTCCTTTGTCAGTGGTTTTGCTAGGATTACATGAATGCCATTCTTGTTCATCGCTTGATGATTGTTTCAGGTGTTCAGGATTATTGTTAGATTAGTAGAAAGGTGATGTGTTTTCTGGTGGTTCTGTCCTGGATATTATTTACGGTAGAATCTTGCAATTATGTATTGCCTTGTTTCAGTATTGGACGTCGCCTGTGAGCAATAGTCATTCTGTAGTCGCTGGTTAGATTATGTCGGTGACTGTTTTGCTATTATGTTGAGCTGGTGATTTTGGCAAGTAGTTTGGCATTTTCATTACATTGTGTATTGCATCTCATGTGTGTTGTTAGCCGTGTGTGGCTCATATGTGTGCACCGTACTTATTAAAGTGTGCACAGTGGTGAAGCAGACAATCGTAGCTTGTACATGTGTTTATTCAGTTTGTTTGCCCTGTCCTGAGGCAAAAAATGGTGATCTGCCCCTGCCGGTCAAGAGTGTGGTAGTCGTCGTTGGGTTGATTCTGTTCTCTTCTGATAGCCTGGATAGCTCTCTTTTTCTCAAAGTATGTGATTTCGTTATCTTCTTGTTCACATTCTCCTTCATTTTTGGCAAGTTTATCTGCCTTTTCATTTCCACATACACCACAATGGGATGGTACCCACTAAAGCATTTTTTGCACTTTGGCAGCTACCGTGCTTAGTTCATTTCTCAGATGCAAAATTTTAACACCCTTGAGAACTTGCAGTACAGACAGTGCAAGTGCATCTGTGAGGATGACTACCTGGTGGCAGTCAGAGTTGGTGTTATAAATCATTTTTGCAGCTTGCTCTAAAGCTTGAACTCTAGAGCTGTATAGTTGAAACAGAAATAACTGGAGGGAATATGACTAGTCTCATAGTGGTTGTCAGGACATGAGATAAAGATATCAGTGCCTCCATTCTTAACGGAATTTGTTGCTGATCCATCCATGTAGGCAAATATCCATGATTGTTTGGGATAGCTTTCTTGGATCATACTCAATGTAGCAGTTTGTTTTTGCAGATTATTATACTCATTAAACTAACACATTAACGTGTTAGATACTCATGGGACATCCTGGGCCTAGCAGAAGTCAGATGGACAGGATTAGGTGAATCAATAATGGATGATGGTCACAAAATTTGGTTTAGTGAAGATGAGTCCAAACAACAGCATGGAGTAGGTTTTATTGTACATAAAGATAGATTGAACTCTGTCATGAGCTGCACCCCAATAAATAGCAGGCTTATCACCATACGTATTGCAGCATATCCAAAGAACATCCCAATCATACAGGTATATGCCCCCACTACTGACTATGAGGATGATGCGATTGATACATTTTATGAAAATCTGGATGAAACAATTAAGAAAATTCCAAAGAAAGATCTTCTCATCGAGCTAGGTGATTGGAATGCTAAAATAGGGCCAGATGCATACGGTCAGTGGGCTGGCACAGAGGGGAAATTTGGGATAGGAGAAACCAACGATTGAGGACTAATAAATAATAATAATAATAAATTCTTTAAGCACCAAACACGGCGCATAAGGCAGAAACCAGTGCTCTCCAGGTTGTTCGTTGTGACGCCACTCCTCTTAGCTCTTGCAGGAACTAAGGCTACTAGAATTTGCCAGCAACTATAAACTAACCCCTTGCAAAGACATACACTATTTCCTCATAAGTTATCTAAGACATTTGTTCTCGAATGTATTCAGCTTGTTCTCCAATGAATTTTCCAACACACGTGGCATGCCCCGAAAATGATCTGAGATACATGGCCAAATTGATTTCATTCTTGTATCCAAAAGATTTCAAGTCTAGATATTCGTAAAAAGCCAAGACTAGGACTTTTTAATCCTGCTTCGCCGACATTGGTTGAGTGATCACGAAATCCAAGTCCCCCAGGTATTGATTTGACGCTATAAACAAGCACTTAAACTAAAAAAACAATGTGGAAAACTGAGATATAATCAAAAAGATTCAAGTCCAGTATTAGTAAAGCAGATGTTATGGTAATGATGACGCTCAAGCTCAAAACAGATGTTCTCAGTTAAGATTCAATTTAGACAAACTGAAAGATCTAGAAATCGCAGGAATCTCTGAGGCAACTGTTGGAAGAAAATTCGCAGCTCTCAACTTTCTAGAGGATGATATCAACTCAGTAACAGAGAACATGAAAGGTATGCTCATTGAATCAGCAACAGAAGTACTTGGTAAAAGAAAGAAAATAAACAAACCATGGGTTACAGATGACATTCTGAAGTTATGTGATACACGGCAGGAAATGAAAAAGGTTAAGAAAGAGGTTCCTGAAGCAGCATGGCAATACAGTATGGTGAATAAAAATATTAGAAATAAAATGAAACAGGCCAAAGACAAATGGGTAGCTGATCAATGTGAGTCCATTAATACAGGGCTAATAAAAGGTAACAGCAAGACAGCTTTCAACACATTAAGAAGACTATCAAAACCCCAACAGCCCAGGGTAACTGTCATAGAAGATAGCAATGGGGCTCTGCTCAATGAAAAAAACAGCTGTAATGAGAAGGTGGACAGAATATTGAAGAGAACTATATAACTGTAAACTCGACACTGAATATATCATATTAAACAACATTAAGTGCGAAAACAGGGAACTTGGAAATGCAGCAATATTACGGGAAGAAGTGGAAGAGGCTATATGTTCGATGAAAGGAGGGAAGTCATCGAGTGTGGATAATATCCCAGCAGAGCTCTTGAAATGTGGAGGACCAGATATAGTAAAAATCATGACAACAATTTGCCAGAAGATATGGAGTACAAAAAAATGGCCAAAAGAGTGGACACAGTCATTAGTAATACCGCTTCCAAAGAAAGGAAATCTAAAAATGTGCAAGAACTACAGAACCATTAGCCTTATTAGTCATCCAAGTAAAGTGATGTTAAGTTTACTTTTGAACAGAATAAAACAGAAATCAGAAGAAATCTTGATCGAGGAACAGGCTGGCTTTAGACCAAAAAGAAGTACCTCAGAACAAATCTTCAATATTAGATTACTGATAAAAAAACATCTCCAGCATCAACACGATTTATACAATAACTTCATCAATTTCACAAAAGCCTTCGATCGAGTCTGGCATGAAGGCTTATGGCAAATAATGAGAAAATTCAATTTTGATACCAACATCATAGATATCATTGAAGCACTATACAAGGACGCAAGCAGTGCTCTTTTTGCAAGTAATGACATTGGAGAATTTTTCAAAACAATTGTAGGAGTTCGCCAGGGATGTATCCTGTCTCCAGTGCTCTTTAAAATATATATAGAACATATTATGCAGGAGGCTCTCTACGATTATAAAACAACCATATCAATTGGAGGCCGACCTCTTTGCAATCTACGGTTTGCTGATGATATCGATCTTATAGCTGGAACAGAATCAGAACTTCAAGACCTTACCTCCAGACTGGAGAAAGTAACAAGAATGTATGGGATGGAAATTAATATAGAAAAAAGCAAGATATTGGTGAATAGCCATAAGAAACATGTTCTGACCATCATTACGTTAAATGGGCAAATGTTAAAAGAAGTGAACACCTTTAAATATCTGGGGTCCACTATTGTAGTGATGGAAGATCAAGTAAAGAAATCAAGACAAGACTTGAGATTGCCTCAGCTGCCATGACAAGGGTGAATGTGATCTGGAAAAGTAACATCAGTTTTCCTGTGAAGATCAAATTATACAAATCACTTGTATTATCTATTCTCTTGTATGGGTGTGAGGGCTGGACACTCAGTGCAGATACGGAGCAAAGGATTCAGGCTTTCGAGTATAAATGTTATCGAAGAATTTTGCGCATTTGCTATAAAGAGCACAAAACATGTCTATGTTAGAGAGAAAATAAACACCTATGCAGGCCACCAAGAACAACTTTTGTCAGTAGCTTGCCTGGTTTGGGCATGTAACTTGTCATGACTCCCTTTTGAAAATGATCCTCCAGGGAACAGTGGAGGACCCTGTCTGCTGATGCTTCCACTATGGCACCCCTTCGACCCATGACAGGTTAAGGGTTGAGATGATGATGAGATACTCATTAAAAAAAATGCTGTGCTGAAGTCGGCCAAAAGGCGCAAATATTGCAGCTTCACTGTAAATGGACACAACGCAACCAAGGTCCTTTTCAGGACCAATGAAGAAGATGATGATATCCAATTGTGAGACCACTAATTGATGTATTAATTTGGAGGGTACTGCTGGCCTGTTTCTATGGTAACTTGTACAGGGTCTAGGGTGGTCTTCAGTGGTGTTGTGAACATGTATTCAAAGCTGAGAGTGTGTTTTGAGGTGCAAAAACTTCGATTACAAAATAATTTAGGTCTTCTTGATGCTGTCTTTTACGTCTTTTTTCCCTGATGCTTCGTTTTAGACATCCCAATGCCAGGTCATCTAGTCTTGCCTTCATTGGGTGCATTGGCACATGGTTGTACTTTTCCATCTGGATCATGCTTTTTGTATCTCTTCTATAGGACAATGTCTGTAATCTAGCAGCTTTCTGCATCTTGGATATCAGCGTCCTTTTCAAGACTCGTTAGCTGATTTGATTATAAGCATTGCCTTTTAATGGGTTTTCACTTATCAAAAGGTGCCTTGTGTTGTAAGCAGTGCATGATCATTGAAGAAATCTGGTTTCTCTGACAGAGAGTTCCTTTAAACTATTGTTGCACAGGCTTTATAAAAGAAGTAAAAGCATTGTGAAGGATGTCAGAGTGAAAAGTGTGAGATGTCGGAGGGAGACTTAAAGTTGGCCAAGTCGATAGAAGGACAAGATGTCTATTTTATGTGTATGTTGCTTCATTTTTTCTGGAAGGTATTGATGATGTTAGAGAATACTGCCAGTTCGTGCTATTAACGTGAATTCCAAATGAAACTTCAGACGTGTCAATTAGAACTTTGGTAACTGAAGTATACTGCGAAGGCTGGTCTTAAAGTTCAACAAATTTATTCACAGAGACGATTCACAGTTACAAACATGGTATTGACGTACGGCATAGTTATTAATGTTTCCACTTGACAAAGTACATGAATGTTAGTAGGTTTCATTTCAAAATCCAATATTAAAAATAGTTCCTTCTTCTTATCCTGGAGGTTATAATGTCTCATATTCATCTTCACTAAATGAGTGTTCAGACAATGAATCTTTCTATCTTATAGTCACTAAGGCATCGGCCGTTGACCTTCTCCAAGGACATCGGGCATCTTATACATCTTTAATAATTAGTGAGAATACATCCATAAATACTGTCCTGCTCAATTGACTCCTTCAATAAAAATGCTCGGACAGTTGAATAAACATTAGATCCACACATTCCTTCATCAAGATAAATACAGGTTAGAAACTATCCTTGACTAACCTCTCCATTCGTGCCATGACCGAGATGTCGGCACTTCGTAATACATTTTCAAATACGTTTAATAATACTTTCGCTCGTAGGATTACCACTACGTTTCATAAGTGATTCTACCAGTTCAGCTGATCCATTCATGGAATCCTGAAGTGTGGATTCCAACTAGATGCCAGCAAGAGTGGAGACATCACTAACAATCATTTATAATATATCTTCTTAATATCTGGGTGCAAGACTTACGTACAACACATTGACCATGGCTTCTGACACGAATACCAGTCATCCAATATCGAAATAATTCCCAATGCTAAGGGAAAACAATATCACAAATATGGACCATCAGTCCGGCTTGACCCTTCAAATCCTTGACGTCATCGACTAAAGATCTTTGGTAACCCGTGCGCCAAGAGTAAATCATACTCTACATAGTGCACACATGTGCGTGATAAATCAAACGCACAAATAATATTCCTATCATATAAGGATTGTGCGTAACCTTTTAACACAGGCAGGACCTGAGACTGCCATGTATGTTAAAGTACGCAACAGTGTACTTTATTACTAACGTTCCTGTGAAATCCCAAAGCAGGCTCGGTTTCACATGTACTTACTCACTTACTTAGTCGTTCCCCTTCTACCGTGAGGTGTAGAGGTTTGGAAGAGAGAGCGCCAGACTATCCTATCAGCTGTCTTCCTCCTGGCCTGGTTCTATTCTAGTCCTCGGTCCTTCAACAATTGTCTAATGTTGTCCTATCAGCGGACTCTGCGTCATCCTGGGAGTCTGGATCCCTGGCTTTTTGTTTCCCATGCTTGTCATGGTAGCCGATCTTCTCCCATTCTGCAGATATGGCCAAACCATCTTAGTTGGGACTGTTCTATTTGGGTCTGCAGGGGATGTGATTTTAGGCCTTGATGTATCGTCTGGTTGCGGACCATGTCTCTTCTTGTTACTTCAACCACCTTCCTCAGATTCCTCATTTCTGAGGTTTGGATCTGGCTTTTGTGGGTTGTGGTCATTGCCCATGACTCGCATCCATTTGTCAAGACTGGGACATAGGTGGAGCGGTATACAGCCATCTTCGTTTTCTTACCAACCTCTCTCTTGCTGAGGAATCCTCAATTTATGGCCTGAAAAAGCCTCCCAGCTGATGCTTTTTGAGTGGCCAACTCTTTTTAATGCCTCCCTTTCGGTCTATAATAGCTCCGAGATATTTAAAGTGGTCGACATGCTCCAGGACCTGTTCTCCTAGCTTAATCTGATGTCTTCTTTCTTCTCGTGATAACACCATGGATTTTGTTTTAGATCTGCTTATGGCCATCCCTCTCTTCTCCAGCTCTTCCTTCCAAACTTGCAGGTTGGATTGGATTTAGCAATCAGGGCAACATCATCAGCAAATGCCAGCTCTGAAATACATACCTGTCTCATCCTCCAGTACCCCACTGAATACTATCTTGTTCTCTCCTTACAAGCCTTGATAACATCATCCATGAGGAGTATGAAAAGATAAGGTGACAGGATATCTTACACCAGTGGTGGTCTTGAACTCTTCTGAAGGATGTCAGAGCGAAAAGTATGATGCAAAAGATTGCAGTTTTGAGTCTCTATGGGTGGGGGAGGGGGGGTTACTCAACGTTGGCCAAGTCGAAAGAAGGACAAGATGTCTATTGTATGTGTACTTTATTAATAACGTTCTAGACTGTAAAGTCCCAAAGCAGGCTGAGCCTCTCATTTACCAGTGGGATAATTAGTCAAATTTCAGGTTGTAACAATGTAACTACTGTTTATGAAACCGGACACAATAATGGAAATATGTGCAGTACAAGTAACTAGAGTCATGAAAGAAGGTACTGGATAAGTGATGTCAGAAGTAATGCCATGAAATGCTCTGAAAATATTTTCTGTTGGATTTATTATGTCAAATTAAACCTTGGATTGTCCTGGCTCGATTTATTCTCTCAATCTAATGTTGTGTGAATCTGTATGTCAGCCCATCTTAACAGAATTATAAAATATAAGCTGTCAGGGTTACACAAAACCTTGCATACTGTTAGAAACATTGTGTTTCCTGTTATCATATGGTGTGTTCTTGCATACTACATGTTTGCCACCTCTTTAACTGTTTTCTTTTTCTTGCCACTACTTCCATTTTTTTCATTACTAACTTTCCCATAGGCTTCAAATGCAAAGCTGTCTCATGAGATCTGCACTGGGCATAGCCACACCACATTCATTATAAAATTTGACTGATCCTTCTTTCTTGTTTATTTCATTCAGAATAAATTATTATGTGGCTGTCAGAATAAAATTAACCTGCTCTAGTATATCACATTTCATATAATCCTAATACATTTACATTCTATTTTATTCCCATCAATTTTTTAAAAACAATTTTCCATCCTAGAAAAGCATCCTGACATTTAAAGTTACTATGGTATATGGTAAGAATCTCTATTAATCTATGACTGACAAGTCTAACCCGAATGGCAGTGGGGAGGGGAGAGGGTAAAGCACCTCAATCTTGCCACCTGTCAAGTTTTAAAGATGTTTTATATAGGCAATTGCCCCAATCCCCCCTCCCTTTCTAGGCTTTAGTGAAATCTCCTAATCACCAATATGTGATCAGTAAAATAAAAATAAAAACACCTACAACTCAATTCCTATTTTTCACCTACTTTTACATTTGAGTCAATTGTTTTAATATTCTTTGGTACCTTGTAAACACTGAGTTTCTTACAAGTCATGAACTTTAGTTAACTATATATAATTAAGCTAGAATTTTAGATTAACAAATATCTAGTATACACAACCATAATTTCTTAAAAAGACAACTTAAAACTGTCCAAAATCAAATCTTTATGGGTGCTGCATGTTGCAATATAAATGTTTGAGCATTAACAGTATACCATACATCCTTAAAAGCCACAATATTAGTAAAGCTTCCAAACAATGTTACAAATAGTGTACATACCTTAACATCTGTTTCCTGCTTTATTTCTGCAAACAGACTTGTGACATTAGCTTCCACATTTCTTCCAGCCTGAAAGCAATGAACTGTAGTAGATGTACTACTGTAGTTGTCACATTAAGAAAATAAAGTTATAATAAAAATATATTACACTAACACTTGAATACCATCAACACCAAGCAATAATTATTGTTAAATAGTGAGGCTTAATGCAGCTGCTTCTTCTTCTTTGATCCTTAGCCACCGTCCGTCAAAGCAGTCAGTGGCCATTACGCCTGGTGGCGTCTTGTAGGGCAACAACAAATTGGTTCCACTTTGCTCATTCGGCGGCCATCCTTCATACAGTGCCCCAACTCTGGTTCAATCTTTGCATCGCAGCCTCCACAGTCCTCCGCCAAGTTGTTTTTGGTCGGCCTCTCTCTCGTTTTCCTTCAGGGTCCATAGCATAGCTGTTCTTGTGATGGCATCAGGGTCTCTTCTGAGGACATGGCCAACCCAGCTCCAGTGTCTGCCAGCTATGATGGTGTGCATGTCCTCTTGCTTGCTCCGAGTAAGCAGATCTTGGTTGGTGATGGTATTCGGCCAAAAGATTCTGAGAATTTGTTCTTAGGCATGTTGTGTGAAAAGAGGACAATTTCGACATTTCCTTCTCTGTAACTCTCCAGCTCTCCGTGCCATAGAGAAGCACAGAAAGCACACAGCTCTGATATAATCCTAATTTTGTGCTTGTGCTGTACTGAGAGGACTTCCAGATGTTGTTTAGGCTAAAAAAGGCTGTTCTTGCTTTGTTCATTCTGTCGTTGATGTCTTTGCTTGCTCCGCCGTCTAGTGTTACTATGCATCCTAGGTATGTGAAGGCATCTGTCTGTTCAAGTTGCTGATTCCTTACTGATATGATTAACTTTAGTTAACTATATATTATTAAGCTAGAATTTTAGATTAACAAATATTTAGTATAGACAACCATAAATTCTTAAAAAGACCACTTAAAACTGTCCAAAATAAAATCTTTATGGGTGCAGCATGTTGCAATATAAATGTTTGAGCATTAACAGTATACCATACATCCTTAAAAGCCACAATATTAGTAAAGCTTCCAAAGAATGTTACAAATAGTGTACATACCTTAACATCTGTTTCCTGCTTTATTTCTGCAAACAGACTTGTGACATTAGCTTCCACATTTCTTCCAGCCTGAAAGCAATGAACTGTAGTAGATGTACTACTGTAGTTGTCACATTAAGAAAATAAAGTTATAATAAAAATATATTACACTAACACTTGAATACCATCAACACCAAGCAATAATTATTGTTAAATAGTGAGGCTTAATGCAGCTGCAATAGCCATAATCTTGCTTGTTGTATCTTAATCAAGATCGTCTTGTAATTTTTCTGTTATTTACTCATATACAAATATGACTGCTCAAGGAAGCTACGACAGAAGAACTTGAGTTAAAGATTGTGGACCATCAGAATGATGTTTTAAAATCTCATTTATATGATAATGAATTTCTGGAATAATTTTGACCAAAAAAGTCAATTTTTAAAAAGATCACAGCACTGATGCTGATATGGATAATTGCATAACTATAAATAGTTGGTCAGTGACATACTGTCAGAACACACTACTTACACTATTGATTTTATGAATACTTTCATACACTTGGCTCTAACCACTAGGGGACGACCATAGCATACAGTAGCTGACATGAATAACACAATAATGCCTAGAACAGTAATATCCATTTAATAAATACGGTGCACACATATGAGCCACACACGGCTATCAATACACATGAAATGCAATACATAATATAATGAATATTAGGCCAAAACTACTTGCCCAAAATAATAGCGCCACATAATAGCAAAAATGGTCACTGACATAATCTACACCCTGACTATCGCTCACCGGCAAGATATACTACAGAAACTAGGCAATAGATAATTGCAAGAATCTTATCATAAATAATGTCCAGGAGAAAATCACTAGATCTCACAACCACAATCTAGCAACATATCAAATACTCCTGATCACATGAAACATCGGCAAGAAGTAGGAACCCCACTGGCATTCACATAATCCCAGCAAAACTGCTGACAAAGGGAACACGTCCTCTCAGTATGGCAGACATCTCTAGACTGCCTTTGCGCCAAAAGTCTTATCCCTACTTCTGCTCTTGGCAGAACTTGCCAAACAGGTTTTTCTCTTTCCTAACAGCGTAGCCACTTTCCAACGTGACCACTCAAAATATTCTGCGAATGTCTATCCCGTGACATCCACCCCCCCTTAAGAAAGAAAACAAAGTTTTCTTCCACCGGAGGAGACATGCCCAACCCTCTCTAGAGTAAGGGCGAAGAAATGCCAAGATAGCACCTCCTCATGCAGATAAAGAATGCCAAAGTTGTCTCACGCCATTGTCATACATGCCTTCTCATTCACTAGACTCAATACAAGGAAACATGTACAAATTGGCAAGAAGTAGGAACCCCACTGGCATTCACATAATCCCAGAAAAACTGCTGACAAAGGGAACACGTCCTCTCAGTAAGGCGGACATCTCTAGACTGCCTTTGCGCCAAAAGTCTTATCCCTACTTCCGCTCTCGGCAGAACTCGCCAAACAGGTTTTTCTCTATCCTAACAGCATAGCCACTTTCCAACGTGACCACTCAAAATATTCTGCGAATGTCTATCCCGTGACACATACTGTGCCAAAGATCATGCTAAATACACTTTTGTTTTGACTCAAATAATTTGAAAATCAATTTAGTTTTTTTAACCCTGATTATTTCTTATATAGGTGTGTAACCCATAATCTGAACATCCAAAAACCAAGATACACCAAAAAATGAAAAGTTTTTTTGGCTGGCTTTTGGGTTACTTTTACTTTTAAGTTTCCAAAACAAACAAAAAAATGATTATTAATATATTTAACTGGTATTCAGGGTACTGTTGGCGTCTGTGGCCTAATGGATATGAACGCAGTTTCATAATCCAGATATACCATATTTGAAACCTGCTGCAGGTGGTTTGGTAGCAGATTGCTTTGTGTGGATTTTTAACAATGGTATAAGCACTGTACCATTCAGAAAGCAATGGCAAACTACTGAATGACAAAATTGCCTAGAAAAATCACAAACAGCCAATAAAAGCTGGGGTTGATTGCCACGTCCTGTAAAGGATAAGCAACTAACTTTATTCAGGGTACTGAACCCACACAATGTTCTGTTTATCACATTTCATCCTCTTGAAGAGCAAGTGCAGCATAAGCTAACGTATGTGCTATAATGTGATATAAATTTTCAAACAAAACTAGTTAGTTGTGTCTAAGGACCACTTTCAGCCATGTGTGTGAATATTTCTGAGCTCATTTTGAGTGGATATTTGTGAGCTAATTTCGTGAGTTTAATTTCATTGTGAAAATGTTAAAAAGAGCTGCAGATACTCTTATGGGTAGCAGTGGGAATAGGAAAAGAAAGCATTTGTCATTATTGATAGCGCAGAAAGTAGAGTTATTGCGGAAACTTGATCGTCGTCTCTCTGAGCATCGCCTTACTGAAGAATATGGAGTAGGAACTACCACAGCATATGATTTAAAGAAACGCAGATAAGCTGCTGAAGTTTTACAGGACAGTGATGACCAAATACTAATGTCAGACAAGAAAACTTTGCACAGAGGAAAAAATGAAGAAGTTTTGGCAGTTTATGGAATTAAAGAAAGACTGCTTAGACAGAAACCATTGTTAATGAGACAGTAAGGCTAAATCTACAGTAAGGCCATCTGTCTTATTGCCGATTCATGAGCTGAAATTTCTGTTTGGTCTATCAACAGATGTCTGACACCAAGCTGATGATGGTGATTAGAGCATTGAATGTACATGTGCTGGTATTTAACAAAGTTTATGTTTGAAGTTTAAAAAAAAATATTTTTCTGATAAATAATTGTACTACATAATTTAAGTGGGGAAATTTTTGGGCTACTTTGAGCAATATTTTGGGCAACTTTGGGCTACTTCTGGTGATATTGTGGGCATATTCTGAAAACCGAAACATGGCCCTCCCCGAGCATTTCAGATTCTGGGTGTTGAGTAGCTTGGATATTTTGTTTATTTTGTAATCAAAGTTTTTGCACCTCAAAACACCCTCTCAGCTTTGAATACATGTTCATATGCCATTGTTGTTGATGTTTTAACACAGATGAGAAGGGCTCATAGTAGTGTTCATAAATAGTAGTGTTCATAAATAGTCATGACATGATGACTCATGAATCCGTGGGTTTAAAACTGTTCATGACGATCGTGTATTTTTTTGACAACATTGGTAGAACAAAGGGGCAGTCAGTGTGATTTTCGCTTTTGAGCAAGCTAGAGACGTTCTGCCCTCTGGAGGTGTGTGTGTGAGGCCCATGCCATTCTATTCATGCATGTGGAATAATTATTGATTATGTACGAGGTATATCTCAACGTGAGATTTCTATTGGAGTTTGATAAATACATGTAAGCTCAAGGTAGGTGCTGTGTAATTCACCCAGTGATGGCTGATTGCAGAATGTATGTTCTTTAGAGAACAGTTAAATATAAATGAAGTACATTATCTTCATAGAAACCCCGGGTTCTTATTGTATGGGACATGGCTGGTGACAGACCTATTAGCTACAAGAGTGTATAGGCTCAGGCAGCCAAGCCATTATTTACAAGTAGATGACAGTCTTATGTGGGCTATCCGCACATAATTCATTACATATTTTTCTAGAAATCGCCAGTAGGGTTTCTGAAGTGCCAAATGTTTATATTGGCTAACACTGACGTATATCTTGTAAAGTGTTTTGGATTGTGTCGTATGATGAAGTACCTTGTGTTACATAAATAAATTGTAGAAGTCGTCTATGCCAGGTGTCCAAGAACATTTTATCTAAGTGCGGTGTTCCAGATGTGTTGTGTAGTCTGCAATATTGTGGGCATTGCCTAGTTTCACAGAACACAACTAAACACACCATCAAGTAAAGAGAAGCCATCACCAAACAACAAGAAGCACTACAGACCACTCACTAATACAAAAAGAGGAAGATTCACATCACCTTCTCAACATTAAAGTTTAGTAAAGAACCCTGCAATATTAGTGGAGATACTCTACCCAACTTAATCATTGTCCACAACACTAGGTTACCAACCTGCATTGTCAAATGTGTTACTCAGCCTTTTATATATTCTACATTTTAGTTTTGTAAAAATAAACATTATTTTTAAAAAGTGAGGGTGGTAAATCATGTCAGAAGAGTTCAGGACCACCACTGGTGTAAGACAAGGTGATATCCTGTCACCTCATGGACCATGTCATCAAAATATTTAAGGAAAGGACACAACAAGTATTCAGCAGGGGATTGGAAGATGAGATGGGTCTGTATTTCAGAGCTAGCATTTGCCGACAATGTTGCCCTGATTGCTAAATCAGAGGAACATCTTCAATCCAACCTGTAAGTCTGGAAGGAAGAGCTGGAGATGAGATGGATGGTCATCAGCAGCTCCAAAATAAAAACCATGGTGACATTAAAGAGGAAAGAAGGCATCAGATTAAGCTAGGAGAACAGATCCTGGAGCAGGTCAGTGAGTTTAATTACCTCAAAGCTGTTATAGACTGGAAGTCAGACACCAAAGAAGAGTTAGCTACCTGAAGAGCAGGCCATATACCAAGGATTTTTCAACAAAAGTAAGCAAGAAAGAAGATGGCTTTTTCTTTATGTCAGCCACAAAAGCTTTTCTGGTAAGGGGATCCTTCAATTTGCTGATGTCAAACCTTTTCTGTGTAGTTACAGTTGGTCCAGCCCTTCTTAGTTTCACTTTCAGTTTTGCTACTACTAAATGGTGATCACTTCCCACATCTGCACCTCTTCTTACCTTCACATCTTGTAGTGCATGTCTCCATCTACCGTTAATCATGATGTGGTTTATCTGGTTTCTGTCCCGACCATTTGGTGATTCCCATGTTCATTTGTGAATTTCTTTATGTGGGAAAAGTGTTCCTCCAATAACCAGGTTGTTAATACTACAGAAACGTATTAATTTTTCCCCATTTTCGTTTGCTGTTCCACTGCTGCATTTCCCCATAACTCTTTCATTATATGTATTGTGTGTACCAACTTTCCCATTGAGGTCTACCATTACTATAATAAGATCATATCTAGGTGTGTCTTCCATTTCTTTTTGCAGTTGTTGATAGAATTCATCCTTAACCTCTTCATCGCTGTCATTCGTTGGTGCGTAGCATTGTATTATTGTAGTATTGGTGAATCTACCTCTCAATCTTAATCTTATCAGTCTGTTGTTGATGGGTTTCCATTCCAGTAATGTCCTTTCTATTCCTTTCTGTAGAATAATGGCTACACCTTCATTGTGCTGTCCATTCTCTCTTCCAGAGTAAAGTACTGTTTCTCCTGTTGCTGTTTTAACTTTTCCTGCCCCTGACCATCTCCTCTCACTGATCCCTAGAATGTGTAACCTATAGTTTCTCATTTCTGCCATGACCTGTTTTAGTTTACCTCTCTCATTCATTGTCCTGGCATTCCAAAATCTTATTCCTGTATCATGTTTTGTGGTCAGGACGTCTATTCTCATGTCAGTGGCTTCCTTTCGGCTTTCACCACTGACAGTCATACGAGCCTCAGACTCCGGATGTCCGTCCCGCAGCAAAGTTTGTTCATTCGTTGTTGTTTCCGTAACTTCATTTTTTTTAAACATAGACAGGGGTGTCAGCCCTATGCTAAAACAACTAGCCTGGAGGACCAGGGTGTCTGCTTTAGTCTGGCCCCTGCCCGCGCCACCTGTCCAGCTTGGTAGAACCTTCCAGGAGTAAAACTCCCGCTGGCATAGCTATGGGGGTAATCGGGGTATGCAAGCCACCATACCTCGACAAGGTATTGACACCGGTGATGGCAGTGATAGTAATATTGTTCTTATGTAATTTGTGTGCTCTTGTAAATCTCCATTCTTAAGCAACTTGAACAAGATAACCTTCCTTCCATTCTGCTGGTATTGTATATAAAATTATTCCTCTGTAATTGTGAACTACTGTAAATCTCATATAGGGTAACTTTCTTTTATGTTTTTTCTTGATGCCATTGTCTATACAGATGGGTCTGTAATCTGTGGTGAGAAATCTGGTTGGGGCTTCTCTATTAGGGTACAGAGCAGAATAGTCGCCAAACATAGCAGGGCTTACAAGATAACAACTTCCAGCACGAAAATGGAAGTCGAGGCTGTTACTGCAGCCTTAAGGTGGATAACTGAAACGTCATTAACAAAGGCTATCATTGTGTCCGACTCTCAGTTCATGCTTCAGAAGGTTCAAAGTGGTTGGTTGTGTCATGAATAGAAAACACTCATAGAAGCTTCCAGTCTACAAGAGCTGGTGTGGATATACTGTCCTGGTCATGCTGGTGTATATGGTTATGAAAGAGCTGACAGACTTGCAACTAGAGCATCCACAGTGGGGACATCAATTTTAAGACTGATGGAATTTGGCATCAAATGTAAAGCTAGTAGAGATGGACATATGAGAAGATGCATCTGTCATGTTTTCAACCAGCAAGATACAGGAACAGTTAGCATTCACACTCTTTGACATATACTGATGGAGACTGAGCACCTATGGGTTTGCCCAGAGTGCAATGATGTCAATTCTTTATAACAATAGCAATGTTTTGTCGGACTTTCTTCTCCCTCAAAGATGGTCAGGTATGACTTGTAGCTCTAGATGCTCTATAACAGATGATGCAGTTCCACCAAAACACTCTTTAACATAATTCTTCTCTTCTATAGAAGCTGATTCAGTTTATAACAATTACAATTGGGACATTTGTTTTAATATTCTTTGGTGCCGGATTTTAAAAAAAAAAACTTAGTTTCTTACAAGTCTCAAACTTTAATTGTTAAGTAAACACATATAATGAGGCCTAATTATGATTTCAGTGAATAAATTTCCAGTATAGATCAATTTAAATTATGAAAATGCTCACGTAAAATTGTTCAAAATCATTTCTTTACATGTCTTGCATATTGCAAAAAAAATCTTTTTTTTTCTCAGGAATTTAACATTATACCATGCACCCTTCTTCTTTGATCCTTAGCCGCCGGCCGCCAAAGCAGTCAGTGGCCATCATGCATGGTGGTGTCTTGTAGGGCAACAACAAATTGATTCAACTTTGCTCAGTCGGTGGCCATCCTTCGTACAGTGCCCCAACTCTGGTTCACCCTTGAAAGCTCCCAAATGTCAATATTTTCATTCATCTTCTTTTTGCGCTCCTAATAGAGCATACAGCCACCATTACAGCTGGACCACTTGCTACAAGCCTGCACCAAGCATTCACATACACTTGTAGCAGTGATATCTGTGACAATTTGTTTAACATAATGAGGTAGGTAGCCAGCCCCACCCACAACCCCGCAAGTCACTTTGTACGACATGCTCAAGAGTGCAGTAGGCATATTCTTTCTTTGTCTCTTCAGAGACCCAGGGGAATTACATGGGGCATAAATATTTGACATACCTCATAGTCTGTTTCCTGCTTCATTTCTGTAATTAGACGTGTGACATTAGATTCCATGTTTCTTTCAACCTGAAGGCAATGAAATATAGCAGATAATGGCTGCATTAGCCATAAACAAATAGCCTCTATGCTATTTTTAAAAAATAAATGCTTTATCATTTTCCATTACTTCTTTCTCTGCTTTCCTTTTTCACTTTCAATATTTCAATGATCCACAGTTACTATCTTCCCCTATCCCCACATCTGTTTAATGCATTTCACATCAGCAGTGAACATACCATAATCCTCAAAGTTATCTCCAAACTTGAAAATAAAGGAGATCACAGAGGATGATTTGGTAGATCTTTACATGATAGAAATTTAAAATAAAAAAAATGATAGCAAGCTAAGGACTTACTCTTTCTCAAAGGTATTTAAAAGTGTGATATCTACTTTACTTAGTCGTTCCCCTTCTACCGTGAGGTGTAGAGGTTTGGAAGAGAGAGCGCCAGACTATCCTATCGGCTGTCTTCCTCCTGGCCTGGTTCCATTCTAGTCCTCAGTCCTTCAAAGATTGTCTAATGTTGTCCTCCCAGTGGACTCTGGGCCGTCCTGGGGGTCTGGATCCCTGGCTCTTTGTTTCCCATGCTTGTCGTGGTAGCCAATCTTCTCCCATTCTGCAGACATGGCCAAACCAATCAGTTGAGACTGTTCCACCGGGGTCTGCAGGGGGTGGCATTTTAGACCTTGATGTATCGTCTGGTTGCGGACCATGTCTCTTCTTGTTACTTCAACCACCTTCCTCAGATACCTCATTTCTGAGGTTTGGATCTGGCTTTTGTGGGTTGTAGTCAGTAAAAGTGTGATATCACCAGGATTAAAGGTATTTATTCTGTGTTTCCATTGATAACCTATGAGAAGCCTTATTAAAATTCACTTTATTTATGAACTGCATAAGCATAAGATAAGGATGGGATCCTTTATTTGAAGTGATGTTATCATGTGGTAAAATTTAATTTTTCAATTCCTTGTTGAAAGAATTGCTGTAAGAGGGTTACGTTGGAGAGATGCAACTAACTTATATGCTGCACTTCTTCAACATTTTTTATACTTTAGAACCTGAAACAGATATGATTTTATCAAGGCAGATCTTTATAGAGCTCAGTTTTTCTAAAGTAGATCTTCACATCACATAGGTTCCCTACCACTGATCTAGTCTATATTTTAAAACCATAAAGTGACTTATGTTACTGTTTTAGCAATCAATCTGAGTCAAGTTAAACAGCATGTCTACCATTTTTACACCCGTGTGTTCTTCTTCTTCTTTGATCCATAGCCGCCAACCGTCAAAGCAGTCAGCGGCCATCACGACTGGTGGCGTCTTGTAGGGCAGCAACAAATTGATTCCACTTTGCTCGGTCGGCGGCCATCCTTCGTACAGTGCCCCAACTGTGGTTCATTTTTTGCATCTCAGCTTCCACAGTTCTCCGCCAAGTTGTTTTTGGTCGGCCTCTCTTTTGCTTTCCCTCGGGGGTCCATAGCATAGCTGTTCTTGTGATGGTATCAGGGTCCCTTCTGAGGACATGACCAACCCAACTCCAGCGTCTGCCAGCTATGATGGTGTGCATGTCCTCCTGGTTACTCCGAATAAGTAGTTCTTGGTTGCTGATGGTGTTTGGCCAAAAGATTCAGAGAATTTTCCTTAGGCAGATTGTGTGGAAAGAGGACAGTTTAGACATTTCCTTCTCTGTCACTCTCCAACATTCCGCACCATAGAGAAGCACAGAAAGTACACAGCTCTCATACAGTCTTAATTTGGTGTTTGTGCTGTACTGGGAAGACTTCCAAATGTTGTTGAGAACAGCAAAGGCTGTTCTCGCTTTATTCATTCTGTTGTTAATGTCCTTGCTTGTTCCGCCGTCAGGTGTTACTATGCTTCCTAGGTAAGTAAATGTGTCTGTCTGTTCTAACTTCTGGTTCCTTACTGTTACTGGCTCAGGATTGCCCACATTTAGTGTCATGACCTCTGTCTTCTTCAAATTGATGTTCAGGCCAACCTGCTGGCCATACTTATTCAGTCTATCGGTTTTGTCTTGAATGTGTTGGTGTGAATGCACGAGTAGTGCAATGTCATCTGCATATTCCAAATCTTCCAGTGTAGAAAACGTTGTCCATCTAATTCCTCTTGGACTGCCCTCTGTAGTCTGGCGTATCACCCAATCTATGACTGTCAGAAATAATGTTGTTGATAAGGGGCATCCCTGTCGTACTCCTGTTTTCACTTCGAAAGTTACATTACTCGATCCAACACTGCACGTAAAGTTAGAATAGAGGCTTTTTATAATGGAAACAATGCGGCTGGGAATTCCATAAGCCCTCAGAATTTTCCATAGGCTGTCCCTGTGTATGCTGTCGAAAGCCTTTTCAAAATCAACAAAGTTAATGTACAGCTGTCTCTGCCATTCTGAGCACTGCTCTATAATGTTCCTGAGGGTAAATATATGATCTGCACATCTTCTGCTCTTTCTGAAGCCCGCTTGTTCTTTCCTCAGTTTATGGTCAACTGCTGTTGAAATTCTCTGGATGATTATCCTGCCTAGTATTTTGCTGGGAACTGAGAGGAGGGTAATTCCTCTCCAGTTGTTGCAGTCTGCAAGATCGCCCTTCTTGGGCAATTTGACAATTATTCCTTTACTCCACTCTGTTGGTGTTGTCTCAGTTTCCCAGACTTGTGAAAATAGTGGTTCTAATAGTTCTGCTGCTAGTTCAGGGTCTGTCTTGAATAGCTCAGCATTCAGATTGTCGTGACCAGGCGCTTTTCCATTTTTTAGCCCTTTGAAAGCTGTGATAATTTCTTCTTTTCGTGGAATGTCTGTATTTACGTCTAAGTCACTTTCAGCCTCAGGAACATTCAGCTGAGTCTCTGGTGGTTCCTTATTCAGTGTTTCTCTGAAGTGCTCTGCCCATCTTGTTTCCTGCCCCTGTGTTGTGGTGATGAGATTTCCTTGCTTGTCTCTTACTAACGTTATGTTGTTTGCACCTCGTTTTCCACTGATAGCTTTAGTTATTTTGTAAACTGTGCTTTGTTCATTTCTCAGTGCTGCCTCTTCTGCCTGTCTTGCAAGGTCATCCAGAAATGTCCTTTTGTCAGCACGGGTTTGACGTTTTACTTCCTTGTCCAGCTGACTGTACTGTTCACTATATATTGCCTTTAACCTGGGAGACTTAGCTTCTGTTTTCTTCCTTTTCATTTCCTTTCTCTTCGCTATGGTGTTTAGCGTTTCTGGTGTTATCCAGTCTTGGCTCTTTCTTTCCTGGAATCCCAAGCATGACTTGCTGCTTTCTTTGTATATTGTTGAGATGGTGTTGAATTTCTGGTCCACATCATCGGTCTCTGTTCTTTCCTGGCTTTTGGTAATCAGATATCGCCTCTTTACGTCGACCGTGAACGCTTTTCTGGTGAGGGGGTCCTTAAGTTTCGTGATGTTATATCTTTTCTGTTTGACTGCAACTGGTCCAGCAGCTCTGAGTTTCACCTTCAGTCTTGCTACTACTAGGTGATGATCACTTCCCACATCTGCGCCTCTTCTTACTTTCACGTCTTGTAGTGCAAGTCTCCATCTGCCATTGATCATTATGTGATCTATCTGGTTTTTGTCTCGTCCGTTTGGTGATTCCCATGTTAACTTGTGCACTTCTTTGTGTTGAAAAAGTGTTCCTCCAATGACCAGGTTGTTAATACTGCAGAAGCTTATTAAATTACCTATACCTTGTAGCGGTATGGCAGCTTGTGTACCCTGACAATCCCCAGAGCAATGCCAGTGGGAGTTTTACTCCTGGTAGGTTCAACCATGCTGGACTGGTCTGCGTGGGTAGGGGTCAGACAAAAGCTGGTACCCTGGTCCTCCAGGTTGGGGGTTTTAGCACAGGGCCGACACCCCTGTCTGTGTAAAAAATCGCACACGTTACGGAAACAGCAATAAATGGAAACACTTTGATGCGGGACGGACATCCGGAGTCTCAGGCTCGAATGACTGACAGTGGTGAAAGCTGAAAGGAAGCCACTGGCATGAAAACAGATGCCCAGACTGCAAAACATGAAACCAGAATTGGTTTTTGGAATGTCAGAACTATGAATGAGGCAGGAAAGCTGAGATAGATCACAGCAGAGATGAGGAATTACAAACTACATATCCTGGGTATAAGCGAGAGCAGATGGACAGGGATGGGGAGAATAAAAACAGCTACAGGGGAAACAGTACTTTATTCTGGTAGAGAGGACGGTCAGCACAACGAAGGTGTAGCCATTATCCTTAAGAAAGGAATGGAAAGGTCTCTACTGGAATGGAAACCCATCAACAACAGACTAATAAGAGCAAGACTGAGGGGGAGATTCACCAACACCACAATTATACAATGCTATGCACCAACAAACGACAGCGATGAAGAGATCAAGGACGATTTCTATCAACAGGTACAAAAGGAAATGGAAACTGTACCCAGGTACGATCTTATTATAGTAATGGGAGACCTAAATGCGAAAGTTGGAACACATAATAACCCGTGTGATACTGGGGCCCAAAAGGGGAGCAAAGAATAGTAACACTGTTCCCTGCCAAGCATGTTGTAGAAAGCGACTAAGGAGGGTTGTGCATGGGGTTGGTTACCCCATCCTGTAAAAAAAAAATTAAACCACAAAAAACTTCAACAAATATGAACAAGTCATTAAAGAAAATAAAACACAGCCATCCAAGACAGGGTAAGGTCCTCTCGCAGGGAGGCATATGATGCAACACAGAAAAAGCCGAAAGGAGTCTGTGTTGCTGACTAACCTTCTTTCTTCTAGGAGAACTTCCAGATTTGGCACCTGGAATGTTCGGACATTTAACAAACAAGGGAAAGTGGCGCAAGTAGCAGCCGAAATGAGGGAATACAAAATCGAGGTTCTGGAAATGTGTGAAACAAAGTGGAAGGGGGTAGACAGGAAGAAACTCATCACAGGTGAATTGGTGCTGTCCTCAGGAAATGAAGACAAAAGTTCACACCACAGTGAAGGGGTAGCTCTTATGTTATCTAAAGAAGCACAGAAAGCACTCATTGAATGGGAAGCTGTTGGACCCAGAATAATAACCGCTACTTTCAAAACAGCTAAAAAGAAAATTCATGTAAATGTCATCCAAGGTTATGCACCAACTAATGACAAAGACTGCCATCACCGGTGTCAATACCTTGTCGAGGTATGGCGGCTTGCGTACCCTGATTACCCCCAGAGCTATGCCAGCGGGAGTTTTACTCCTGGAAGGTTCTACCAAGCTGGACAGGTTTGCGCGGGCAGGGGTCAGACGAAAGCAGACACCCTGGTCCTCCAGGTTGGGGGTTTTAGCATAGGGCTGACACCCCTGTGTATGTAAAAAAAATAAGAAGTTACGGAAACAACAATGAATAAACAAATTTTGCTGTGGGACGGACATCCGGAGTCTGAGGCTCGTATGACTGTCAGTGGTGAAAGCTGAAAGGAAGCCACTGACATGAGAACGGACGTCCTGACCGCAAAACATGATACAAGAATAGGATTCTGGAATGTCAGGACAATGAATGAGACGGGTAAACTAAAACAGGTCACGGCAGAAATAAGAAACTATAGGTTACACATTCTAGGGATAAGCGAGAGCAGATGGACAGGGGCAGGAAAAGTTAAAACAGCAACAGGAGAAACAGTACTTTACTCTGGAAGAGAGGATGGACAGCACAATGAAGGCGTAGCCATTATTCTACAGAAAGAATTAGAAAGGACATTACTGGAATGGAAACCCATCAACAACAGACTGATAAGATTAAGATTGAGAGGTAGATTCACCAATACTACAATAATACAATGCTATGCACTAACAAATGACAGCGTTGAAGAGGTCAAGGATGAATTCTATCAACAACTGCAGAAAGAAATGGAAGACACACCTAGATATGATTTTATTATAGTAATGGGAGACCTCAATGTGAAAGTTGGTACACACAATACATTACATATAATGAAAGAGTAATTGGGAAATGCGGCAGCGGAACAGCAAACGAAAATGGGGATAAATTAATAAGTTTCTGTAGTATCAACAACCTGGTCATTGGAGGAACACTTTTCCCACATAAAGAAATTCACAAATTAACATGGGAATCACCAAATGGTCGGGACAGAAACCAGATAGACCACATCATGATTAACGGTAGATGGAGACATGCATTACAAGATGTGAAGGTAAGAAGAGGTGCAGATGTGGGAAGTGATCACAATTAGTAGTAGCAAAACTGAAAGTGACACTAAGAAGGGCTGGACCAACTGTAACTACACAGAAAAGGTTTGATATCAGCAAATTGAAGGACCCCCTTACCAGAAAAGCTTTTGCGGCTGACATAAAGAAACGATATCAATTTGCCAAAAGTCAGGAAAAGACATTGACTGAAGATGTAGACCAGAAATTCAACACCATTTCAACAATATATAAGGAAAGCAGCAAATCATGCTTGGGATTCCAGGAAAGGAAGAAGCAAGACTGGATAACACCAGAAACATTAAACACCATAACACTGAGAAAGGAAATGAAAAGAAAGAAAACAGAAGCAAAGTCCCCCAGGTTAAAGCAACTATATAGCGAACAGTACAGTCAGTTGGACAAGGAAGTTAAACGCCAAACCCGAGCCAACAAAAGGAATTTCCTAGACAATTTTGCAAGACAGGCAGAAGAGGCAGCACTGAGAAATGAACAAAGCACAGTATACAAAATAACTAAATTCATCAGCGGAAAACGAGGTGCAAACAATATAACATTAGTAAGAGATAAGCAAGGAAATCTCATCACAACAGCAGAGGGACAGGAAACAAGATGGGCAGAGCACTTCAGAGAAACTCTGAACAGGGAATCACCAGAGACACAATTGAATGTTCCTGAGGCTGAAAACGATCTAGATGTAAATACAGACATTCCACGAAAAGAAGAAATCATCACAGCAATCAAAGGGTTAAAGAACGGAAAAGCTTCTGGCCATGATAACTTAAATGCAGAGCTATTTAAGACAGACCCTGAGCTAGCAGCAGAACTATTAGAACCCCTATTTGCACAAGTGTGGAAAACGGGGACAACACCATCAGAGTGGAACAAAGGAATAATTGTCAAATTTCCCAAGAAGGAAGATCTTGCTGACTGCAATAATTGGAGAGGAATAACTCTTCTCTTAGTTCCCAGCAAAATACTAGGCAGGATAATTATACAGAGAATTTCAAAAGCAGTAGACCACAAACTGAGGAAAGAACAAGCAGGATTTAGAAAGAACAGAAGATGTGTAGATCATATATTCACTCTCAGGAACATTATAGAGCAGTGCTCAGAATGGCAAAGACAGCTGTACATTAACTTCGTTGATTTTGAAAAGGCTTTTGACAGCATACATAGGGACAGTTTATGGAAAATACTGAGGGCTTAGGGAATTCCAAGCTGCATAGTGTCAATCATAAAAAGCCTCTATGCCAACGTTACGTGTAGTGTTGGGCAGAGCAACCTAACCTTTGAGGTGAAGACAGGAGTACGACAGGGATGCCCATTATCAACCACTCTATTTTTAACAGTCATAGACTGGGTGATGCGCTAGACAACAGAGGGCAGTCCAAGAGGAATAAGATGGACTACATTTTCTACATTGGAAGATCTGGAATATGCAGATGACATTGCACTACTAGCACATTCACATCAACACATCCAGGAAAAAACGGATAGCCTTAATAAGTTTGGCCAGCAGGTGGGCTTGAACATCAATTTAAAGAAGTCAGAGGTCATGACGCTCAATGTGAGCAACCCTGAGCCCATATCAGTAAGGAATCAGCAACTGGTACAGACAGACACCTTCACATACCTAGGATGCATAGTAGCACCAGACGGCGGGGCAGGCAAAGACATCAACATCAGAATGAATAAGGCACGAACAGCCTTTTTTAGCCTAAACAACATCTGGAAGTCTTCTCAATACAGCACAAGCACAAAATTAATATTATATCAATGCCATCACAAGAACAGCTATGCTTTGGACCCCTGAAGGAAAACGAAAGAGAGGCTGACCAAAAACAACATGGCGGAGGACTGTGGAGGCTGAGATGCAAAGAATGAACCAGAGTTGGGGCACTGTACGAAGAATGGCCGCCAACCGAGCAAAGTGGAATCAATTTGTTGTTGCCCTACAAGACAAAGAAAAAAGGACAAGGAGTCATGGATCTCGATGGCAACACGCTGCTCTACAGTGGTGTACCCATATCTGAAAGAGCTAAAGGGGGCGTGGGTTGCATTGTGGCCCAAAATCAAAAAGATAGTATCAAGGGATGGAACTTTGTGTCGGAGCGCATTATGGTTGTAAAACTAAAAGAAGGAGAAACCATAGTCAACCTGGTCATAGTGTATGGGCCAAATGAGGATGAGAGAGCAGAGGTCAAGGAGGAATTCTTCGAGCTGCTTCAAAGGACAGTGGATGACTGCCTAGATGAAGTTATCATGCTCAGAGATTTTAATGCCAGAGTTGGAAATGACCATGCTAGATGGGGTGGAGTTATCGGAAGATATGGAGAAGATACTCTCAATGACAATGGAAAGCGACTCCTTAGATTCTGCAGTGAGCAGAATCTGATCATTACAAACACAAAGTTCCCCCATAAGCGCATACATGCATACACTAGATGTGAACCAACAAAGAATGAGAAGTCAGTGATCGACTATGCCATTGTTAGGAGGAGCTCATTCAAATATGTCCGGGATGCTAGAGTCTGGAGGGGGCCAGAGATTGGAAGTGATCACTACCTGCTTACGATTAAAAGAACAACTGAAAGAGTTGCTCAGCCTAGGAACTGCCCAACATCACACAAGAAACCAAGTAAACGAGCAGGAGAAATGAGCATTAAGTTCTACAAGCTGAGAGAGCCAGAAATTAAGACCAGATATCAGGGGCTTATTGCTGCAGTGGTGAGCAACACAGAAGAACGACCAGATGATTTGGAAACCCTCTGGATTAAATTCAAGGATATCATAAAGACAGCTGCTGCAGAAGCATGTGGTGAAGTCCGACTTGGAAACCAGAGAAAGAGGACACCTTGGTGGACAGAGGAAGTCAAAGAGAAAATAAGAGAGAAGAAAATGGCATGGAAACAATACTTAGGAGCTAAAAACACAACAGGACAAATGGAAAAATATAGAGAATATGTGACACTCAGAACAGAAGCAAAGAACAAAGTGCTAGCAGCAAAACAGAAGTCCTGGGAAGAATTTGGAGAAAAGCTAGAAATAGATGCACAAGAAAACCAGAAATTGTTCTATAAGACCCTAAAGAACATGAGGAAGGAAAAACAATGCCCTCTCAAATTTATAAAGGACAAGCAAGGCAAATTGCTTACTGCCCCGAAGGAAGTAATGGAAAGATGGAAAGAATATTTCTCAGAACTCCTTGATGGTGAGCAAGGTCAAGCATCAGAAATGATAACCACTAGCACAGAAGAGGAAACCAATGGTGATGAAGATGACATAAAGATGGAAGAACTGAAGGCAGCACTGGAGAAAATCAAGATGGGCAAAGCAGCAGAGCATGATGGTATAACACCAGAAATGGTTAAGTACATGGGAGCATCAGGCGACCTATTACTCTTAAGGGTCCTACAGGCAGCATGGTGCAACAAGACCATACCAAAAGCCAGGGATCCAGACCCCGAGGACAACCCAGAGTCCGCTGGGAGGACAACATTAGACAATCTTTGAAGGACCGAGGACTAGAATGGAACCAGGCCAGGAGGAAGACAGCCGATAGGATAGTCTGGCGCTCTCTCTCCCAAACCTCTACACCTCACGGTAGAAGGGGAACGACTAAGTAAGTAAGTAAGTTGCCCTACAAGACGCAATTAGGCGTGATGGCCACTGACTGCTTTGACGGTCGGCGGCTAAGGATCAAAGAAGAAAGAAGAATGACAAAGAACAGTCTGTGAAAGAAGCATTTTATACTAGACTACAGGAAATTATGGATAAAGTAAAAAGAAGAGACATCACAATTTTGATGGGTGACATGAATGCAAAGATAGGTACAGTCAACACCGGATTTGAAGAAGTCATGGGAAAACATGGGCTAGGAATAATGAATGAAAATGGGGAACTATTCGCAAACTTCTCTGCTTCAAATCAACTGGCTATAGGAGGAAGCATGTTTCCACATAACAGAATACACAAGGCAACATGGATATCACCAGACCATAGAACAGAAAATCAGATTGATCATATATGCATAAATAAGAAGTTTAGATCATCATTGCAGGATGTAAAGGTATATAGAGGAGCAGATGTGGCATCAGATCACCATCTTCTGATAGCCAAAGTAAAAATGAAACTCAAGAGATATGCAACAATGCAAAATTATAGACAACAGTTTAATGTAGGACAGCTAAGAAATCAAGAAACAAGAGACAAATTTGCGGTCACAATATCCAACAAATTCCAAGTGCTCCAACAGCTGGAAGATGTAGAGAATAAAGAAGACTATGGGCAGCAGGTCAAAACTGTATGCCAGCTCCACAAAACCCACCGGACATCCAGCCAGCAGAAGAAGAGCTACAAATTAACGGTGAAAGACCAACGACGGAAGAAATAAAGAAAGCCATAAAGCTTCTAAGAGATGGAAAAGCGTCTGGACCTGATGGCATTCCATCAGAGGCCATCAAAACAGATATTGACATGGCTACAGAGATGTTATATAAATTACTTGGTAAAGTCTGGGAAAAGGAAGAGATATTAACAGAATGGAAGAAAGGATATCTGGTTAAGTTGCCTAAGAAGGGAAATTTACAAGAGTGCACAAATTATAGAGGAATAATGTTACTATCAGTGCCAGGAAAAGTATTAAACAGGATTATCCTTGAGAGATTAACTCTTTGACTCCAGACCAACGCTCTGAGCGTTGCAAAATTCAACACGCCGTGCCAGAGCAACGCTCAGGGCGTGGTTTTTAGTTTATCGCGAATAAACCCTAAAAATCGTCCGCTTAATGCAGTTCATATATTAAAACTCGTAGAATGACTTCCGCTACTATTTAAACAACTAATTTGACTTTAGTTAATCAGCACATGTGCGTGTTTTGATGTTATTATCACAATTTTTGTGAAGATTCACGTGTTTACGTTTTTCGTTGTTTTTGCTAGAGAAATATGTCACGCTTTATATTTACATTTTCTAAGTCTCCTAAGCAAATAATTGTGTCAAACTACTTTGAAACATTGCTGACATTGATGATGATTGTTTGGTAGTCACAGTTTGTTGTCAAAATACGGAATATATGCAGAAAAGCTAGACACTCTAGATTTAGTTGATGAGTGGGCGTAGTCATATTCTGGCCGATCAAAAAGCAACAAAACTAGACCTACCGTAACATCTAATCACTAGTTCTTGGTAGAAGATGAAGCTAGGGATACTATTAAAACATTAAACAAAAGTAAAAAAGTATTTATATGACGTTATTCTTATTTATTTGTTTGAAAATTACGTAATGCACGATTGCATAATTTATTTTTTTCTTACAAAGAACCACGGAAAAACTGGTGCGAATAACACTAAATGTACTAATTTTGGCCATAAGCATGTTTTTTTTTACTTTGTATATGGATTAACTTGACGTTTGAAGACTAAAAAGAAAGTTTTACTGTCTATTGACAGTGTAGACAGAGAATCACTTTGGAAATTGATGAGGCATTATGGAGTTCCGCTGAAGATCATTAATTTAATAAAGAAAACATATGAAGACATGATATGCAGAGTTCTTCATGAAGGACAGCTTACAGAACCGTTTGGGATAAGAACAGGAGTGTGACAGGGATGCCTCTTGTCTCCATTTCTTTTCTTACTAGAAATAGACTGGGTTATGAGATCATCAACAACACACAACAGAAATGGAATCCAGTGGACTCTGACTAAGCAGTTGGATGATCTGGATTTTGCTGGTGACTTGGCTCTTCTGTCCCATAACCGTAATCAGATGCAGGACATATTGAAAACACTTTATCAGAGGTCACAGCAATTGGGTCTGAAAATACACAAGGAAAAGACAAAAATAATGAGAATAAATGCAGGTAATGAAAACAGGGTTGAACTTGAAGAAACACCAATACAAGATGTAGAATCGTACACATATCTTGGCAGCAATATAGACAAAGTTGGAGGGACAGACAGTGGTATCAAACTAAGAATACAAAAAGCAAAAGGAGCTTTCCTTGCATTGGGAAATATATGGAGATCAAGAGAAATCAGATCCAACACAAAAATAAGAATCTTCAACTCAAATATGAAGTCAGTCCTATTGTATGGCTCTGAGACATGGAGAACAACAAAGACAACAGCCAAAAAGCTACAGACTTTCATAAATGGGTGCTTGCGTAGAATAGAGGGATTAAAATGGTATGACAAGGTTACCAACATGGAACTGATGACAAGAACTAGACAAGTGCCAGTGGAACAAGAGATGAGAACAAGACAATAGCGATGGATAGGGAACACACTGAGGAGACCTGTTGATAGCATTACAAGGTAGTCCTTGTTCTGGAACCCCCAGGGCAAGAGAAGCAGAGGTAGACCAAGAAGCACATGGAGAAGAGAGCTGGAAACAGATGAAAATGATGAGGATATCATGGAAAGAACTTGAGATGATGGCACGTGACAGGAGGACTTGGCATGTGTTTGTTGAATGCCTATGCTCCTTTGGGAGTGAAGGGTTATGACGATATGATGATGATGTACATGCTTTGGCATTTTTATTATAGTTTTGTGATGAATCCCACGATTATGGTTTTCTATAAATTACCATAGAAATGTGACAAGCCAAGTATCTACAAATTCTAAATCTTCTGAGAAATTGAATGTGTCACATTTACTTAAAAACATTGTCGACAATTAAGAGAATTGAGTTGATAGTAATAATTCAGTATCAATTGATAGGAGAGATGAAGAATGTTACATTTAGCTGATGAGTGGGTATTGCGTGGCCATTGGAAAACCAACAGAACTTGACCTAAAGCTACAGTTAATGACTAGTCACAGGTGAAAGACAAAGCTAAAGATAAACTTTTAAAACCACAAAAAATTGTCAAAATATTTGTGTGATATAATTATACTTGACTTGTTTTAAAATTATTAAAGCAATATATATATATTTTTTTTAACCAGCTGCACTTGGGCTTTCAGCCCTTCGGCCCAATGACATGTCATTGCGAGGCTGGGGAACCTGTGGACTTTCCTCCCAACCCGGTTAGGAGCTTGGCTCCTTCCCATCCACAGAGGGTTTATCTCTGGAGCCGTTGACTTGTTTTAAAATTATTAAGGCAATATTTTGTGATTTTCGTATGTCACGGTGTTTCATTATGAAATATGTAGTTTTAAATGTTCTGGTATTTGCATCTAAGGTACAATCAAAGGACACGATGCTATACTTTATGCTTTTAATTTGCTTTTGAAAAGTGGAAAAGGTGCAAAACTGGTACTCAAATGATGAAACAGTTGCAAATAAAGGGTAAAAATATTTACTTTTTACTTTCTCTTTTATTCTGACTGCAAAATGTCCCGCTCTGAGCAAACTCCCGATAAGCAGAATTTTGGAAAAGCAGAAGGTTTTTAGGTGGTCCCAGCAATTTCTATTTATCCAGACTGTGCTGTAGGTATGGCCATATATGAATTAACTTGATGTTCCAAGACTAGGAAAGCAAGTTTCATTGACTGCAACAATAAACTGCCTTCATTAAAGTTCATATTCTACTGTTAAAGTTGGTGTGTTTTTTACTACATGCATTGTGTTTTTATAAATTTCAATTATGCTTGTGTTAATACTAATGGAGAAACATTGCACATCTTGACTCCCTATCATGTTCCCATCAGTCTGATATATAATAAGTGAAGGTCCACACAAACAATTTACACAAAAACATGATATATTCTGCTGTTTACAATTCTTTGGGGAAAAAACAAAATTGAGGCACAGTGTAAGTAATAATTTTGGAATCAAAGAGTCAATATGGGTACATTTGTTGTGCCTGTAAAATAAAATAGGGGGTGAATTCTGAGGTGTTTGGGATGAAACCTGGTTCACTATTTATTTGTTATTATCAATATGTATTACGAGAACCTTATTAAACGTTCAATTTCCCACCACACCCTCAGTAATCCTTACATATTAATTTTTGTTTTTGGTTCTGGTTGCATACTGCTTTACTATATCGTGCAGTTCTTTAAGTCTGTCTATTCTCAACACCTCTTCTACTGATATGGGTGAATTGCAATCCTGTAAATAATATAATATTGTTATTCTGTTTTTCATATTATTTTATTGTAGACATTCTGCACATTAAAATTCTTCTATACTAAAATAAACTATTTTTAATTAAGCCTATAGTCTGAGTAGGCAGCCTAATTACTTTTTTGCTGGGAATTTTTAAGTTCCCTATTTTATTTTTTTTTTTTATTCTGGTGACGAGAAATATTCCTTCAACCTCTAATGTGTTATAATTAGGATATATAGTGTTTTCAATTCCAAATAAGATAAATAACTGCTGATACAGGAAAGTGGCATCACATCTATCAAATCATTGTACGAGTAAATGTGGCAAATTAAAATTACCACAAAATACACAGAGAAACATTTCCCACATAACACCTGGATTCATGCATTCATAGATGGATCAGCAACAAAAAATGGAGGTGGAGATGTCTTTCTCACCTTAAGCACTGGCGCACAGAATAAGCTGTCAATGGCAACAGGGCAATACTCAACTACCTTTAGAGCAGAGGAAACATACCTTTATGTTTGTCTAATATTTAGCCTACTTACTGTTTACAGGCATCAGATTTCCATTCCTGATGTGTTTGAAATGTTTATACAATACCAAAAACCTACCCTCTGTCCTGTACTTACTGTTCTTAGTCTTCTATCATTTACTAGACACAATATTAAGGTCTTTGTCTTGTGTAGTCTGACCTTTACTGTATAATAGGGGAACAACAAAAGAGATTGCTTCATTAACAGACTGGACTGCCCTATGCAAATTTCCGGTGTTATGTGACTAATGACCCATACTTTTTCTTTATTTCTTACGAGTGCCTGAAAACATACCTTTATGTTTGTGTAATATTTATTTTCTGCGTGAATAACCTTAAGGGAAAATGTCGGACAATGGGAAATTATTCTTCCAATTTACCCGAATTTAATCTTGTGACTATGTGCTGCAGAGTCATAGATTATGCTTCCATAATCTACTTTGTTTCAAATGAAAGATTTATAAAACATGATTGCCAATTATCTCTGGGGCTAATGCAAGTTGGTGAAATACACAACAGTCAGTTGTAACACAGAATCAGAATACTCTTCATTTAGAGAAATACACAATGGTCATTTCCTTATTTTAAATAGGTATCGTCAGCAGTAGTGCTCCTAGATTCATATAGAGTTACGACAACTAAAATTTGGCCGCCATTTTCTGTCGAACCCGTAGTGCAGGCAAATGGACCCGATCATGAGTTTCGGACCCAATTTGCATTTTCGTTTAGGTTAGCTAATAATCTGAAATAAAATTAGATGCAAATACAGTAGCACATATTTGTACTATTATTTGTATTTGAAGTAACAAAACAAAAAAGAAGAAAACTAGTTTACTTACCGGTTTATTGAGAAGAATCAGTAGCGTGGATTTTTAACACATACTCCGTTGAATTTTATATTCCGTTAGAATTCCACTATTTAGCAACAAATATTCCGTTAGAATTGCAACACTTAGGAAAAAACATACTCCCATCGAATTGAACTATTTACCTAGTTTGAAATGTGGAAACTGGCGAATGACTGTTGTAGACACTGACAGTTTTACTAGACCAGATGATCACTACAGTTTATGTTTTCATTAAAAATACGACTATGTACAGATAGTTTTAACAAAATCTAATTACATATTTTGGACCGGAGATTTTATTATAGTTTTATTATATAATTATTTTATATAATTTTATTATTATATATATATATATATATATATATATATATATATATATATATATATATATATATATATATATATATATATATATATATATATATATATATATATATATATATATATATATATATATATATATATATATATATATATATATATATATATATATATATATATAATTTATATTATTATATAACAATAATATTATATAATTTATTATATAATGTTATATAATTTTATTATAATTAAAAAATATTAATAAAAATATACAATTCTATTACCTATCATTTTAAATTATATAAATTTAAATTATATAATTATAAAATAATAATAATTATATAATTTATATTATATAATTTATAATTATATAGATTATATAAAATAAATAAATAAAAATAAATAAATAAATAAATAAATAAATAAATAAATAAATAAATAAATATATATATATATATATATATATATATATATATATATATATATATATATATATATATATATATATATATATGTATATATGTATATATGTATATGTATATATATATATATATATATACATATATATATATATATATATATATATATATATATATATATATATATATATTTATATTTATATATTTATTTATTTATTTATTTATTTATATATTTATTTATTTATAATCTTATAAATATAGAAGAGGTGTTAAGAATAGACAGACCTAGGGAACTGCATAATATAGTCAAACAATATTTATCACGAACAAATGTTAATATTAGTGTCTGGGAATGTGAAGGTCTGATGCTGTTCTTACAATGCATATGACTTTTAACAGATGAAAGTCAATTAAATATCTGTTAAAGTCAGTTGTAACACAGAATCAGAATACTCTTCATTTAGAGAAATACACAATGGTCATTTCCTTATTTTAAATACGTATCGTCAGCAGTAGTGCTCCTAGATTCATATATGATAAAGGGGCACTAGTCAGCAGTGTTGCCACCTTAAATTAAAAAATAAAAATCTAGATTGTACCTTACAAAACAACTAGATACACCTAGATTTTTAATTTTCAGCTACGTCTGGATGCCTTAGGCTACCTTAAGGCTATTTTGGGCTACTGTGGGCGAAAACCATAAATTTATTTCAGTTAGGGTGACCATATTATTTTATTTTTTTAAAGAGGACATTTTCTGATTTTTGACTTAAAAAGGACAAAGGAGGACACGTTAATTTCACTAATTTAATACATCTATGTACATAATCATGATAAAATATATAGAAATACTTCAACAAAATTGTTTTTTTAATTTTAAGTCTTCATAAAATGCATGTTTTAATAATTTTTCCATCAAGCATTATTATTTCATCATCACTAAATATTCAGTCTTTAACATTGTACTTTTCACTCCAACTAAATGTTCATTGAAGTCTGTACATGTAACATTCTTATAATTTTATTGAATTGTAATATTCCTTTTATACATTCAACAGTGAATTTGTTTCTGTCCTTTGTCCACTGACTTTCCATGAAAGAAAAAATAAAAGCCTCTCAGTATTAGCATTATTTTTTGGAACAGCAACATTTTAAAAAAAAAGAGCAATTTGTAGTAGTTCCGAATATAACTCTACATTTCTTGACTGTTCAAAGAATTTGATTCACTTTTCATGCGCCCTGTAGTTGAAAAAAAGTATTATCATTCAGATTTGATCTGACTTAACTGATCAGACTGTCAATTGATCAAAGCATTTTTGTCATCAATTTTCATGTCCTTACTCATTTAATATTTGATGTAGCCTTTAACACGTTGGAACTTGTAAAAATGTCATCCAGTCAAAACAATTAAATTCCTCTAAAGATTATTGCATAAAAGACCAAAAAAAAAATTGATTTCTTCTTTTTTTTCCAATTTTGTTTAAAAGCCGGACACATGGAATTTGTGAGAAAATTCTGCTCCACAAACATCACATTTATATGGTTTCTCTCCTGTGTGTGTCATTCTGTGACTCTTTAAAGCACCACTTTTGAGAAAACTCTGCTCCACAAACATCACACTTATCAGGTTTCTCTCCTGTGTGTGTCCTTTTGTGTTTTTTATAGCACAACTATGAAAAAATTCTGCTCCACAAACACCAAATTTATAAAGTTTTTTTTCTGTTTGTTGACTTTTGTGCCATTTTGAATAAAGTTTTTGTCCTATACGTTCATCACACATGTAAGATTCTCCTTCTGTGTTTGTCACCTTGTGATCACTTTGACAAAATTCTGCTCCACTGACATCATATTTGTAATGTGTCTCACCCTTATTATGCTGCATTATGGGTTTCTTTGGATAATCAGTCCTAGAAAACCTACTAAGACCACCACACTTGTTAGGCAGTTCTTCTTTATGCTGCATTATGTGTGGCTTTAGATAACCAAAATGAGCAGCCCCCATACCAATAAGATCATATTTAGAATGCTTCTGTGCTTTTTGTATTCTTTCTTGTTGACATAGACTGGATTTTGTAGCTAATTCTACATTACCAACATTACTTATATAACACTTTTCTCTCAAATGTGAAAGTTCATGTTCATTATGGTCACCTTTCTTGCTAACCTGTACTCCACAAACACAACAGCTGAAAAGTTTCTCTTTGGTACTTATTATTATTTCATCTGATTGTACACTGCCACACAATTTGAAACCTTCTCTACTTACACTGTTGAGAGTACAATCATCAAAGACTATTGTTGATTTCCTGCTGCAGTTTTCATTTTGTAAGACTGCAGTATAAATCTCAGGAGTCAGATTCATGTCTACAGTCATTATCTCAGAGTCTGTGACATTTGGTGATTGTACCTCTTTTAATCTTGATTCAATGTTATTGTCTGTATTTAGTGTTGCAGCTGCCGTACTTACATCAACTTTCATTTCACTCACAATTTTTTCTGTGATTTCTGGCAACACTTGATTGAATGCGGCATTTTGCACTGGTTCACTCTTTATGAAACTGTTCATAATTTTCAAATCTGGAATGTCAACACTAGAGTATAGGCGGGATCGCTGGCTACAGGAATGGTCACCTGAAATTCATTGAATAAAACATAATAGTAAAAACTTCAGATATTATGGCATGCATAACAAATTTTAATTCTGTATGTTTTGTAGCGTCATATTAGGTATGATTTAAAAGTTATGCAACTATGATTATTTATAAAGTATTTGTTTATGTCTGATATGTTAATAGTTCATGGTGTATTGCATACTATTGTGACAGTGTCATAGTCATCTCTTTTGTTGTCCAGCGCCATTTTCTTGTTATGTGGCAGCCATCTTTGTTTACATCTAAAAATAGCTACATCAGTAGCGCCGATACGGATGGCAGCCAATGAGAGAAGAGAAGCGTCCAGGCTCTAGCGTCAGTTCAAATTCTTTATTCATTCTGGTCGCCGAGAGAGAACAAGCTTTGAGAGCTGACGTCTACTGCAAGAACACGCCTAGGACTTAAAGTCTACGAACACTGTCTGGGTGTTCGGTAGTATTAAATGTTGATCTGTATAAGGCTTTGTGTTGCTTGAATAGCTAGGTCTGCTGCTGAGAGGGTTGCTGTTGAGGATTGTTTCATGCTTACAGACATTTGGATTTGTCGACGATCCGAATGGCTGTATCATGGAACACCTCAATCGAATAGAGATATATCTCCGCGACCGATGTCGATGATTGTTGCATGTGTGCATGCATTCGAGTTTTGATCACACTCGGATTGCTGCACCATGGAACATCGCAATTGAATATATATTAACGACGTAGTATGCATATCACTATGCATGACGCGTATGTCTTTGTAACGTCATTCGACTTGTGGGTTTTGACCCGAACGGCAGTGTGTTTCAGAAGTGTGGCCATTGCCACTTATATTGTGTGGTACGACCACTTATTAATTGTGTGGCTGTGAAGCCAATTGAGCAGTGTATTTCTTGAACCAAACGTAAGTCGTCTTAGGAATAACGCTGTTTGCATAATTATGGCAGATTAGCCTGGCGTGGTATGCCAAAGGAACATTATATTACTAGCAATAGTGTAAGACTAGTATAGATGGATATTGTACAGCTAGCGGCAAGCGTAAGCCTAGTGTAACGGATTTAGACGACTAGCAGTAGACGTAAGCCTAGCGAAATAAGTGTATTGCAGAACTAGCAGGATAGTTAAGTCTAGTGCAAAAGGCTATTGTATAAACTAGCGACGGGAGTAAGTCTAGTTAGCCTCTGAATTTATGCCAAAGGACATTGGCCGTTAAAAGGAACTGACCTTGAACCAGAACTCTAGATAGAGATTGTGAACATGTGTTTATGAAATAATGAGAACTCTTACATATCGTACATGAATGTGATGTGACTTTTGTTCCCATGTAGTTGGTGTCTGCTCATGGAATGAAATTACTAATTAAATATTTTGAGTCGTCAAAATCACAGTCTTATCAACTGTCGTATTCGGAGTTGAGTTAAATGCTGTTTATATTCAACTGATCATGACCAGTGATGATTAATGTCTTAACACGCTGCATCTCACACTGCCGATATAATCAATAAGACAAGAGACTAATAAGGTCAGTCAAGGGTCGAATATTTAATATGAAACATGTTCAGCACATAATGTATCACAAGGGTTAAGCAGACATTATCGATACCAACGAACAGTATTACGGAATCCTACAAAAGTGATAAGAACCCGAGGGACTTCGACTCTATAAACTGAATACGCATATAATAACTTGGTCATCCTCAAATACTAGAAGTCATCGAAGCACCCAGAACATACTGGGGTCCCGAGGCCCATAACATACTGGTGTCAGAAAGTGTCTGGATTTCGTGAATACTAGATTCCCCCCTTCAAGTATCGAAGAAAGTTAAACTGATGATGAACGTTTTAAAGACAAAATCATTCATTCAAGCCTAACTGGCAACTGAAATGCGCAGGACAGAAAGTGACGTCACTACATTGATGCCGTCACCGCTAGCAGACAACATTGCCTGAGAGAATCCGAATTTTTCTTCCACCACAAGAGACTGATTCACGCAGATAGAACGGTAATCTTCCACTCGAGAACCTGAACCAGTGGAGAATGTATCTCTTCATCAAATTCATCTGAGGCTGCAACGCAGATCGATTGAAGAAATTACGTTCGAAGACCGAAGCAAGACTTTCAAACGGTTGCCCTACTGCGAAGGTCAAGATCTTCAATCAATGGACTACAGCTGTTGAAGACACGGTTCGGAACTAGGATTAGAATTACATGCACTCATGTATTTCTCAGAGGGACAGCTAAACAGATAAGTTCTTGATTGTGCTTAGGCGCTTGAACATTATCATATTGTCCTTGCATTAGCTTTGGTCTACAGTTCATCGTCACTTTACTTACTTTTCTACTCATCATCTGTGTTCCCCATTCATGTTTATTCGTATATTTGTATATTCGTCGTGTTTAATATTGACTGGAATTTTTCCAGGAAAGCTTCAGTGAATGTTAACTTCTATTAGATTTGCATGCTTATATTCGCTGACTGAGGATCTGACTGATTATATTTTTTCTTTGGAGTCAGGATATAAATGTTTCTTCAGTTCGCAATATAACCATATTTTGTGTACTTAGCAGTTTCGTCAAGTGAATTACGTCCTCTTTATTTACATAACCTAAATTCAGTACTGTTGACAATTGTTGTCTTGTGTGATCTAAAACTTCTTTGTCTACACGTTCGTTTAAGACGACTTGTCTCGATAAATTTTTGTGATGTAAATTCTTTTCTTTCTTTTACTGATTACTGAGTATAAGTCTCCTTTATTTACTTTATAAGTGTAAAGTGTTGTCGTATAACTGAAAAATCATTTCATTGTAACTCATTTGATTGTTTTCACTGTCTTTGTCACATGTTCTTGGAACTTGTTTGTTATTGATTAATATATTCATGTACATATTATAGTGAGTTCTATAGTCCTAGTGTATATTATAGAACCCAAGAGAGGGAATTGAAGGAAAAAGAAATATCCATGAAATTGGAATTAGAACGACTGACTATAGCTCAACAAGAAAAAGACAGAGAACAGAAAGATGAGGAAATAGCTCAACAAGAAAAAGACAGAGAATTTGAGAAAGATAAAATGGCTCAACGTGATAAAGAATTAGCTCAACAAGAAAAAGACAGAGAATTTGAGAAGGAAAGAATGGCACAACGCGATAAAGAAATGGAATTAAGGAAAATGGAACTTATGCAACTGGATCAAGCCCATAAAAATGCCATGGAAATGGAAACATTAAAACTTCATGCAGAAAAAGAAAAAGCTTTAGAATTAGCTAAAGTGCAGTCTGAACAGACTAAGACTGCGGCTGGTACTAATATTTTCTATCCTAAGTTTAAAATGCCACATTTTGACCAGACTCGCGATTGTGTTGACTCTTTCTTATCTAGATTCATCATCAAGGTCACAGCTCTGAACATACCTACAGAAAGATGGAGCAGTCTTTTACTTGATTTTTTGACTGGTGACTCACTTAAATGTTTCATGAGTCTTGATGAAAAGAGCAGAAGCGATTTCGATGTCGTAAAAGAGGCCTAATGGATATGAACGCAGTTTCATAATCCAGATATACCAGGTTCGAAACCTGCTGCAGGCGGTTTGGTAGCGGATCGCTTTGTGTGGATTTTTAACAATGGTATAAGCGCCGTACCGTTCAGAAAGCAATGGCAAACTACTGAATGAAAAAAATTGCCTAGAAAAATCACAAACAGCCAATAAAAGCTGGGGTTGATTGCCACGTCCTGTAAAGGATAAGCAACTAACTAACTTTAAAAGAGGTATTGCTAAGACGTTTCCAGTTAACTGAGTCTGGATTCAGAGATCGTTTTCATGCGGCTAAGCCAAGCAAGGATGCAGATTTTGGTGAATTCATTGCATCTATTAAACATTTCCTTAGCAGATGGATTGATCTATCGGGTATAAATAAAACATATGAAGGTGTTATAGATCTCAAGCTGCGAGATAAAGTTTTATCCGCATGCAGCACTGAATTAGAAGCATTTTTACAGGAAAGACATCCTAATTCTATCGATGAGTATGAAAAACTCGGAAGACAGTATCAGACCGCACATCAGAATAAAGATCTTCATAGATCGACTATTCGAGATCCTATGCCTGTGTGCGCGGCTCACCATGATCAGAGACCTCGATCGAAGAGCTTTGATGGACGTTGTCGTTCAGATTATTATCAATCCGACAGAGGTTTTTATAACTTCCGTCGTCATCGCTCTCCTTCGAATTCATATCGACGAGGTTATAGAGGATATTCACCTCATGATCGTGAGTATCACAGAGGCAGGGATTATGATGGTTCACATCAAAAATGATACTATAAGCAGAGATCATCTTATGGTAGAGATGCCAGGAAGGATGACTACTGATTTTTATTATAGCAATAAAAAGTCAGTCAATAATAACAAAGGTAATGCCAGATCTCCGTCGAGAGACAAAAATAAACATAGACATGCAAATAATTGCAGTGTCAAAAAGGAGAAAGGTAATGATGATAATGATCATGCGAACGCATGTATGGTAATGAATGATACATGTTATGAGTGTCAGTCGAAAAACAGATTAAAGTCTACAATTACACTTGATTGTGGTCATTGTATGCCTACAATGTCGGCATGTGTAAATGTTGGTTATCTTACATTTCATCCCGGAATATTGGATGGTAAGGTAGTGAGAGTTTTGCGTGACACTGGGTCCTCAACGATAGGCATAAAGCACTCGCTTATCGAGCCTTCTGTTTTTACAGGCAAATCAGTTAAGTGTGTCACATTTGGTGGGAATATAGAAACTTTCCCTGTGGCACGAGTATACATTGATACTCCTTTTTACACAGGCACTGTCTATGCCTGCGGCTTGAGAGCACCCATTACTGAAATTATAATAGGAAACATACCAGGAGTTAAAGATTGCACTCCTGAGGAGATTGCAATGTGGGTTGAATCTCACCCACAGGTGGCAAATGCTGTTGTAACGAGAGCACAACAGTTAGCTACGGACATGGCTACACCACCTCTTCCTATAATAGATACAATTATGTCTCAAATTGGCACTGTTACACCTTCTGTTTTTGCAGAAAAACAGAAGAGTGACCCAACATTGCAAGGATTGTTTAGCCGAGCAGAACAAAAAACGATTAAATACACAGGAGGGGCTAAACAATGGTTCAAGATAAAGAAATCAATACTCACTAGATATTATGATGATGGCAAAACAATTATACATCAAGTGATAGTACCTAAGGAATACAGACCATTGGTCCTACAAACAGGTCATGACTCCCCTATGGCAGGGCATATGGGGATCAAAAGAACATTGTTTCGTGTTACGTCACAATTTTATTGGCCTGGGGTTAATAAGGATACAAAGTTATACTGCAAATCATGTACAACATGCCAAGGTATAGCACGTAAGGGCAGGTTCCATACGGCACCCTTACAGATTACAGACGTGCCTGAGAGACCTTTCAAAAAGATTGCAGTAGATATAGTGGGTCCGTTATCAATTGATCAAATAATGGATTTCGTTATATTTTAACTTGCGTAGATCTTTGCACGCGTTGGCCAGAGGCCATACCATTGAAAACCATCACAACTGCATCTGTGTCTGATGCATTATTTTCGATATTTTGTCGAATCGGTTTTCCGGAGGATATTTTGTCAGATCAAGGATCACAATTTACTTCCAACATCATGAGGGATTTAGAATCCATGTTATCTGTTCACCACTCGTTTTGTAGTGCGTATAGGCCCCAATCAAACGGTGTGTGCGAGCGCTACAATAGCACTCTAAAACAGATGTTATCTAAGATAACTGAAGAATGCCCTCGTGAATGGGACAGGCTTCTGCCGGCGGCCCTGTTCGCTTTTCGTGAAGTGCCTCACGAAAGCACGGGGTGGTATCCGTTCGAATTGGTTTATGGTTCGAATCCTCGCGGACCAATGATGATACTCAAGGATTTGTTGATTGGAGCATCAATTGATACAGCCACTCGAAACAGCTATGAGTTAGTTATTGATCTCCGACAACGAATCATTGATGCGTGCACGTATGCATCCCAGAGTATAAAATCAGCCACTCAACGATCAAGATTATTACATAATCAAAATAGAATATTAAGATCCTTCAAACCAGGGGGAAAAGTTTGGTTGTTGCTACCTCATAACGATAACAAATTACTGATTTCATGGCAAGGTCCATTTGATGTTATCAAACAAGTCACAGATGTTGACTACTCGGTGAACGTTAGAGGTAAAATCAAAACCTTCCACGTCAACATGCTAAAATTAGCAGTTGAAAGACTACAGGAATTAATTCCTGTTATTAACTCTATTGATAATTCTTCACATCATACTGCTTCTTTTGCAGTTGTTCATGAAGAAGATACCACTTCGTCTATCCCTTTACAATTCCAACTACCTTCTTTGCAATCATCGGAATCTTGGAAAGACGTAACTATTTCTTCTTCACTGTCTTCTTCACAACAAGATCAAGTTCGAGATATTCTTATTTCTTTCAATGATGTTCTCACCGACCTTCCAGGTCAGACATCGCTTATATCCCATGATATTACTCTTACTGATTATAAACCTATCAAACTTAGACCCTATCCTATATCTTTACACCACAAAGATAGGGTAGAGAAAGAGTTAAAAGAGATGATACGTTTAGGTGTGATATCTCCTTCGGAATCACCATATGCATTCCCAATGGTGATTGTTAAAAATAAGGATGATTCTTTACGTATTTGTATTGATTTTAGGCGATTAAACAAAATTACAATCACAGACGGTGAGCCTATGCCTCTTTTAGATGATCTTTTGTCAGAATTATCTAATGCTACTTTCTTTAGCAAACTAGATCTCTCTAAAGGCTACTGGCAAATTCCTCTTGCCTAAAATGCCAAACCTTACACAGCTTTCACAACTCCGTTTGGGCTCTACCAATGGAATTATATGTGTTTTGGATTGGTGAATGCGCCAGCGACGTTTGTGCGCATGATGCGCCGCCTCCTTGGCGATCGTAAAGATGTCATCACGTACATCGATGACATCTGCCTATTTCATGACTCGTGGGAAGACCATATTGATGGTTTAACTTCTCTTCTACATACGTTACGTATACATGGTTTGACTGTGCGACCTTTAAAGGTCCAAATAGGTTGTCAGGAAATTTCTTTTCTTGGTCACCGCATAGGTAACCACAAACTGTATCCTGACGACAATACAGTCAAAAGAATTCTAGAGATTTCTACCCCTTCAACTAAGAAACAAGTTAGAAGCCTTTTAGGCTTGATAAACTATTACCATAAGTTCATCCCGCATTTCGCACAACTATTTACACCTTTGTCCGCACTGTTGACCAAAGGTAGTCCTAATAAGGTACGTTGGGACAAAGATTGCGAAAGCGCTTTGGTAACAATTAAGAAATTATTTAGCAATGCACCTATTTTGTTATTACCGAATATACGTATTCCATTCATACTTCAATCAGATGTCTCGAGTTACTCCATGGGTGGCTGTTTGCTGCAATGTTACAGGGAAACACTCCATCCATGTTTCTATGTGTCGAGGAAACTGACTCCGGCTGAACAGAAGTATGCGACAGGTGAACGTGAGCTCCTGTCGATGGTCTGGTGCCTGGAGAAGCTAGCAAGATACCTCATCGGCACGCATTTTTTTATCATGACAGACCATAGTCCTCTTACTTACATAACAGCTAGAACGATGCGTAACGCTAGAATACATCGATGGTACCTGTTGATTCAAGAATTTTCATTTACGATTCTGCCTATTGCTGGATCAGACAATAACTTGGCAGATCTTTTATCGCGCAACTTCTCTGAGAAGAAATTGAATTAACTCTTTAGTCACCATGTTGACAAATGCTATTATTGATGTTATAATATTTAATGTGTCTACTTAATGAGTATGATGTTTATAAGTAGGTATTACTAATACTAATATAGTCTAGGGACGTACATCTTCTCCACCACTATCATCCGTGCCACAAGTGTCACGTTTGGAAGTGAGGGGGATGATGTTGAGGATTGTTTCATGCTTACAGACATTTGGATTTGTCGACGATCCGAATGGCTGTATCATGGAACACCTCAATCGAATAGAGATATATCTCCGCGACCGATGTCGATGATTGTTGCATGTGTGCAGGCATTCGAGTTTTGATCACACTCGGATTGCTGCACCATGGAACATCGCAATTGAATATATATTAACGACGTAGTATGCATATCACTATGCATGACGCGTATGTCTTTGTAACGTCATTCGACTTGTGGGTTTTGACCCGAACGGCAGTGTGTTTCAGAAGTGTGGCCATTGCCACTTATATTGTGTGGTACGACCACTTATTAATTGTGTGGCTGGGAAGCCAATTGAGCAGTGTATTTCTTGAACCAAACGTAAGTCGTCTTAGGAATAACGCAGTTTGCATAATTATGGCAGATTAGCCTGGCGTGGTATGCCAAAGGAACATTATATTACTAGCAATAGTGTAAGACTAGTATAGATGGATATTGTACAGCTAGCGGCAAGCGTAAGCCTAGTGTAACGGATTTAGACGACTAGCAGTAGACGTAAGCCTAGCGAAATAAGTGTATTGCAGAACTAGCAGGATAGTTAAGTCTAGTGCAAAAGGCTATTGTATAAACTAGCGACGGGAGTAAGTCTAGTTAGCCTCTGAATTTATGCCAAAGGACATTGGCCGTTAAAAGGAACTGACCTTGAACCAGAACTCTAGATAGAGATTGTGAACATGTGTTTATGAAATAATGAGAACTCTTACATATCGTACATGAATGTGATGTGACTTTTGTTCCCATGTAGTTGGTGTCTGCTCATGGAATGAAATTACTAATTAAATATTTTGAGTCGTCAAAATCACAGTCTTATCAACTGTCGTATTCGGAGTTGAGTTAAATGCTGTTTATATTCAACTGATCATGACCAGTGATGATTAATGTCTTAACACGCTGCATCTCACACTGCCGATATAATCAATAAGACAAGAGACTAATACAGGTCAGTCAAGGGTCGAATATTTAATATGAAACATGTTCAGCACATAATGTATCACAAGGGTTAAGCAGACATTATCGATACCAACGAACAGTATTACGGAATCCTACAAAAGTGATAAGAACCCGAGGGACTTCGACTCTATAAACTGAATACGCATATAATAACTTGGTCATCCTCAAATACTAGAAGTCATCGAAGCACCCAGAACATACTGGGGTCCCGAGGCCCATAACAGTTGCAAGCAACCAATAATTGCAACCCCTGTCAAATGATCCTTAATAAATTTTCTTAGTGCATGGGTCTTGGGTGTGAGGTAGCCAAATCGACATAAGTTCACCTCAACCACTAGCCCCTGTCACACTATGAAACTAATAGCATACATTTAATAATTTTAACTGGTGTTGCAAAATTTTTTTTTTAATGTGGTCGCTAATCGCATATATTCATTAATATTTTTATTGTTTGATTACTTCCCATGGATGTACGAAATGAGTAATAACAATTTATTTCTGAATTACTTCCCTCCAAACAGTCCTGAAATGATTACAAATATTCTTCTTCTTCTTCTTCTTCCGTCCTTAGCCACCGACCGTCAAAGCAGTCAGTGGCCATTACGCCTAGTGGCGTCTTAGGGCAACAGCAGATAGGTTTTCTTTGCCATTGTTTCCCATCACGCCTATTGGCGTCTTTAGGGCAACGGCAAATCAATCCATCTGCTGTTGTTTCCGTAATCGAAGTGACTGGCAAACGGGTGATCAGCCCGTTGGTGATTACAAATATTATATTGATAATAATAATTTGTTTTTGGTTATGACTAAAACTTTTTTGCAAGAAAAGAACCTCATAACATTACCTGATAGATCTATGGAGTAACAGTAATGTGTCAGTAAAATTCATACTTTGTTTTTGATAAAATGAGATTTGCTCAATTTCAGTGATGCCTGCAACTACTTCTAATGCTTTTAAGATTTCCACTAATTCTGCTGTAAAGATGGATGTATTACCTGTTACTTTATATCTTTTGTAAATTTTAAATTTTTGTGTTGCTATTTCCGTTCCAAATTTAAGGATGTCCAGTTTAATCATATGCAATGCGAGGTCCTCAACAAGTTTCACCACAGGGGGAATACCTGAAAGTGTGTGGATGATTTAAGGAGTCAATGAGGATGTAATTTGCCTCACAGACAGATGTTCACTTCCCCATTTCTATGTATATTTGTCGCGAAATTCGTCGCCCGTCCTCTTCTCTCTCTCTCTCTCTCTCTCTCTCTCTCTCTCTCTCTTGTTTTCTAATGCTCCAGGAATGACCCAAGATACCGGGGATTTTCCAGTTCATTGTCGAATGACCCATCAGCCGAGGATACCGGCAAGTGACCGGGTGAACTCCGCCCACTGACCCAAATAGTTGGGGATCTCCAAGTGACCCGGTGAAGACCGCACAATGACACAGTAGCCGGGGATTTCCAGGTGACCAGGAGGTTAGGAATTTCCTGACTTAGATGAGGTCAGCGACCGCTGTTAACTGTGTATATAATAAAGACTACATCGTGTACATTTTACTCACATTTTGCAAGCCCCGGCGGAAACTTCTAGCAGATATTCTGTCAGACCAGAGGACGAAATAATTGCTTATATAGTATATGCCGTCTTTTGAGCCAAACTCAGTATTGGAATCAAAGCGGGTGAGCTTCTTATATGCAATTATTTGTATTGAATGTTTGAACTGCTTTCCATTATTATTTCATTATACGCAATTAACATTAGTTAATGTTTGCACTGCTTTTCAGTCAATTGCATACTTTCATGTAATGGATATATTTTACCAAATGCATATATTTACTGTTATATGATTTTCATATGCCTTTTTGTATGCTTTTGACGTCCTTCAGGTTGTTTTACAGAAAGCATTTGCGCTACCCTGTCCGGTTCTTTTATTTAATGGTTGTAACCATTATTGCATTCATGTATTTAATGTATGACTTTGTATGCCTTTACAACAGTTGATAATATATGTATGCCTATGCCCCTACCTTATTAATATCATATGTTTGCAGCTCGAAGAATGGCGCTCAACATTGGTCCTTGTCATTTATGTAATAATATGAATGATATCTGAGTCTGGTTTATGGACCACACTCAGGACAAATTAATGCCTCTAACCAGAGAGCTAAATAGAATGTTCCTTTGTGTTATCTCCTAGCTCCCTGGTGGTGACGAAAGCAGGTGAAACTCGCAGTCGTGTAGTGAAACCTTGCAGAACGTGCTATTCCAGCAACTTGGCCAGGGGGAGAAAACTTGCAGTGAGATTGTGACGTCATACAGCAGCAACATCATTCATGATAAGTGCATTTTTAGAACGGATCAAACACTAAACGATCTTAGGTCATACCAGTCAATGATTAAAATTAGGACATAAACCTCAGCCATCATGAAAGGGTACCCTAATAATAAACATAACTTTTGTGTAGACTATTTTTATCTCCCTTTACCCAGTGCTATATATATATATATATATATATATATATATATATATATATATATATATATATATATATATATATATATATATATATATATATATATATATATATATAAATAACCATATATATAAATATTTGTATTTTTTCTCTTTCGTTTGTCTGTAACCAATTTAGCTTGGTCTAATATATATAAATTCATAGAAACGAATTTCACTGTTGTTTCTTTCTTTTCACTAAATGTTCTGTATTGCTTGGTAGTTAACTGTTTTTGTTAATCATTATCTTAATTACCAGCTGGGGGTCTCATGAGCCATATCAGTACCTCAGGGGAAGTGTGGCTGAAGACCTTACATACTCTCAGGATCCTTGATGGGATTTGCTTTTTTGCTTAACTGAGAAGAGTTTAAATTTCAGTCTCCTGAAACATTTCTTCTTACAAGTGTCGGACTATCACTTACAGCGAGCCAGAAGACACTGTGGAAGAGATTGGTACTCTCTTTTATTTCTTCTATCTATCCTTTCTTCTACCCTGTCGCCACAATATTATAGCATTGTACATAAAAGTGGTCATATAAGAATGAAACCAGGTATGCCTCCATGCAGGTGGGTGTTCAGATAAAAGGGTATGAACCTGTAATTTCACTATATAGCATGTACGGGCATAAATTACTACTGAGACATTATCAAGGAAGATTGTGTTTAAATGTACATGTATCTAAGGTATGAATTATAGAAAGATAAACTGGCAAGCCATTATGCTTATATTTCTACAATTATTTTTGTACAACGTACATGAGTAAAAACTACTAGTACTACTACATGTCAAGTAAGATTGTATTCACATTGTACATATATCTAAAGTAGACATGTCATAGAACATGGACATCACTGAATTTTATGTGCAGCATTCTTCAAATATGAATTATTGAAAAATGAGTAGAGAAATAATTACTTATGGCTATTTTCTACTACTTAAACTAATAGTTATACATGAGCATGAATTACAATTGAGAAAAACAGCTAGTAGTAATGTTAAAACCATGTTTGGTAAAGCAGATTTGGTAATATAATTTGTTAACACATGATAATGAATTATATTTTTGGTGATCATATAATGGTTTGGTCGCTATTGTGTCTGCTGTCATTTCCTCGATGGCTCTTCGCTCTGCTTTAATTTTCTTGAGAATTTTTGAGTTTTCTTCCGTCAGTTCTGTCAGCCTCTTTACATCTGCTTCTATCTGCTGTTGAAGGCTTTGCATGTCTTTCATCATTTCTCTGACGTTTTGTAGTTCTATTACATCATCACCGTTGTCTTTGTCGCCTTCGGGAGCCTGCTTGTTTCTGTTTACGACCTGTAGTTTCATTTTCATATCTTTGACTTCAGCGGTTAGTTTGTGTAACTGTCTTCTGTCGATCTTGCTTTGTTTTTCTGCACCATCCGCAGCCACTCTGTTTTTTGCCTCTTTGAAAGGTATGTTTTTGGACACGGCCTCTTTCAAGATGCTCTTTGTTTCCTGGAACATCGAGCAGCCTCGGTACCTAGCCCCGTGGTTTCCGAGGCAGTTTGCACAGGTTCGGTTTGGGTTTATGGCCTTGTAATTGTTATCCTCCTTCGCTTTGGTACAGTCGCGATATGGGTGGTTACCCGCACAATACCGGCAAACTGCATTTCTCCTGCACGTTTTCTTGGTGTGTGAATATTTCTGGCAGTTAGAGCACTGCATCACCGGAGGGATATATGCCTTTGTCTTTTTTGTTGTGGTTTCGAGCGTCAGTCTCTCGGGTCTTGTCGATCCTTCAACCGTCACTATCATCAGGTTGGTGTCTTTCTTGTCCCATGTTTTTAGCCTTTCTACCCGTGTGATTTTGACGTCTGCGTTTTCAGTTTGAAGGCGTCTGTGGACCTCGGCTTCGGAACATCTGGTTTCCACCCCTCTGATGACGAACTTCTTTGTTGTCTTGTACTTTTCCACCACCACTTTTATTTGGTGGGACAACTGGACTTCTTTTGGACCGGATTCCAGTTCGATCATCAGCGAGGTAGTTTTTTCTGTGTTGTTGAGCGAAAGCAGGACTCCGTTTTAGTGCCTCCCTACTTTGGCGATACCTCTCTTTCCCGTTATCACTTCGAGGATGTTTATCACTTTGTCATCTGGTAGGGCCCTGAGTGAGGCCTCACCTCCAGACATCTGTGTGATCTTAACCATCCTCTCCTGTAGTGCCTTGTGACAACCGGTATTGCTTGGTTTGTGCAGGTGACGCGCTCTGCTTTCCGCCAGCGTTAGATTGTGTGGTGTGTAGGACGGTCTCACGTTCTGTTTTTTTGACTCCTGATCACTTTCTGTAGTTGTCTTATTACTACACACTGGAGCCTCTACTATGACGTCTTGCTTTAGTGGTGTTTTTATCGTCTTTTGAGTTTGGAGCAGCTTCCCTAGGGCAGCCACAGCTGTCAAATCGGCATCGTGTGGTGGTGTCATTGGTGCCTGGTGCAGCCTCTCTGTGGTTGACAGGGTTTCTGCTGACGATTCGGGTACTTGTGGTGGTGGCCCCTGGGTTTTAGGCTCCTGTCTTCTTTTTTCTCTTCTTTCCAGCATCTGTTTTATCGGTTCTAGCGCTTTCATCTGGTCTTCTTCTTCTGACATCTGTTCTATCTGCTCTAGCGTGCTCATCATGTAGTCATATTCTGGGTCTTCATCATCAAGGACAGAACTGCTTGCATCTGTTTTCTCCTCTTCCTCGCAAGGAGTCTGGCCTCTCCGGCTTTCAGCCGTGTCGATAAACGTCGCAGCTAGCTCCGTCATCGTGTCAAGAGTTGGAGAAATTTCGGTCCCGGCACGAGTACTTAGGGCAGTTTTGCTTTCTGGCTGTCTGTCTTTGTTGTTTGTGTTATTTCCCTGGCTGTTCTGCGCTGGTGGGCTGGTATAAACCTCCCTCTTTTTAGCGAGTGGTTTATTTCGGCCCATTTTGACTATTGCGATCGCTGTGTACGTCCTGAAAAGGACGCTGGTTATAGTGCGGTTGAAAAGACGTCAGTCTTGGTATCCTCGGCTGCTGGCATATATCTCCGTAAAGGATAACTTCCTACCGTTTCTACTTATACACAGTGTTACACAATCCTTTCCTGGACTAAAATGTGAAATCTTTTTCACAATGGTTCCATTCTGCTTTTATATATCCTTGGCGATTTCCTCTGTCTGATACACATTTCGCTGATACACCGCCATTTTGACAGCGGTCGCTGTGTTGACAATCGATCGTTGACAGGTTTATAAAACTACACGAACACGTTTGCAATGAATTGAAACCAATTTTGCGACATAGCTCCCCCATATTTTAAGCTGGATGATATCTAGCTTAACTATTGGGTACAAGACAATTGCAAATCGACCATTCCGAGGTTAGTTTTCCTTCCTTCTATCTTGCTCTATCTCTGTGGGATGGCGACTGAGAAAATATGCGCCCACATTCTGTTTTCCAGGAATATATTCAATAGTGAAGGAATATGGCTGAATCAATAATGACCATCTTAGTAAGTGAGTATTTGCGTGACGTGGTGACGCCAAAAATGACAGGGGTTGATGGTCGCACTGGACCACAAATGGTTTGCCATACAGATAGGGTTGAAACTTATTGATGGCCCACCCCAATGCTAATTATTCCCTCTCTATAGTAGAGTAATTCCTTTCTGCCGCGTTCAACTTGCGGCTGGCATAAGCAACAGGAAAAAGTTCCTCATTCTGGGTCTGAGATTTTTGCAAAAGCGCGGCCCCAATGCCTACATTGCTCGCATCAGTCCGTACTATAAACTCTTGCGTCATATCTGGCAACTTCAGAATAGGAATACTAGTGAGTTTATGCTTCAATTCTGAATATGCATGATCACACTCTGCAGTCCACTTTATTGTGTCAGGTTTTCCTTTCTTTGTCAGATCCGTCAAAGGTGCACATAAGGTGTTAAAGTCTTTGATGTACTTTTGATAAAATCCTCCTAAGGATACAAACGACCTCACATCCTTTTTTTGTCTGTGGTCTAGGTGCATTCCTTAACTTTTCTATATTTTTGGGATCAAGAGACATGTTTCCCTGACAAATTGTATGTCCCAAAAATTCTAATTCCTGACATCCGATTACACACTTTGTTGGACGAGCAGTCAAACATGCCTCTCTGAATCTATCCAGTAACATTGATAGAGACTGTAGATGATCCTCAAATGTTTCCGTGGCTATGAGAATGTCATCCATAAAGTTGGTGATGTTAGAGTTGTTCAAGGGTTCCAGCAATTTCCTCATCATCCTTGAAAATACGCTTGGTGCGTTTTTCAACCCGAATAGTAGTACCTTAAATTCGTAGTGACCATCCGAAGTGCTAAAAGCCAGCATGTGTCGGATCTCGGTTTTGACAGGAATCTGGGAATATCCCTTACTTAAATCGACCTTAGAGAAATATTTTGCAGTACTTAGCTTCGAGAACAGCTGATTGGTATCCGGTAATGGATCAGCTTGGGTTTCCGTGATCGCATTTAATTTCCGGTAATCAATACAGAGTCGGTGTTCTCCACTTGGTTTTCTCAACAGTACAACACTTGAACTGTAAGGTGATTCTGACTTGGAGATGATTTGTTCTTGCAACAAATAATCAATTTTCCCCTTCAATGCCTGTGCCTTGGCATATGGTATAGGGTAGGTCTTCATGCAGATAGGTGTTGGATCGATGACCTTCATATCATATGTCAATAAGTTGGTGCATCCTGGTTTATCAGTTAACACATCTGCATGTGTTTTTAAAACTTCCTTAACTTGCTCCCTCTGTTCCTGAGTTAACTGAGTACTAATTTTGACTTGTTCATATGTCTCAGTCGGTCGTAATGGATACTCTATTGAGATAAGTGGTTCATGCTTCATTTCGGTTGCGATGGCCAGAGTCATCATATGGGCTACCTCCGTTGATGTCCTGTCATAATATTTCTTTAACAGATTAACATGGTACACCTTTTCTTTGCCCTTCTTGTCAATTTTGTAATTAGTCCTCGATACTTTCTCTAGCACGTTATATGGACCCTGCCAACCAATCTGCAGTTTGTTGTTACTGCTGGGTAATAGAAGAAGCACTTTTTCTCCAACAGCAAGTTCCCTATCCTTTGCTTTCTTGTTATAGTATTCAGTATGTTTCTTTCTGGCTCTGCGAAGATTGTCATTAGCCAATTTCCAGCCCATTTTCAGTCGAGTGGTCGACTCATTTACATACTGATATGATGAGGTGGCACTTTCCTCTGCCTTCTCATCTGTCCAAGTCCGCAGCAATGCTTCCAGTGGACCTTTTATAGGCCGACCAAACAACAATGTGGCCGGTGCCATTCCTATGGAATTATGTGGGACTTCCCGATACGCAAATAATGCAGTGGGTAAATATTCATCCCATGTTTCAGGTTTTTCACTTGCCAGCTTTCTGAGAATAGTAATGAGCGTACCATTGAACCGCTCGACTTGACCATTTCCTTGTGGGTGATAAGGAGAGCAATGATAATGTCTGGCTTGAAATATCCTGAACACTTCTTGGGTTAGCTTTCCATTGAACTTAGAACCATTGTCCGTCAATATTTGATGTGGGAACCCTAACCTGGTGAATATTGTCAACAGTGCCTCTGCCACATGCTTGGAATCTATAGATGCCATGACTATGGCCTCTCCCCACATAGAACATGTATCAACTAGAGTTAAAATATAACTATTCCTTATCTTAGTCCTAGTGAGGGGTCCAACAATATCCACTGCAACTCTCTCGAATGGAGTACCCATGATTGGCATTTCTCCTAGAGTTGCTGGTGCAGTCCCATGCTTGGGGGCTACACGTTGACACTCTGGACAAGATTTCACATATCGTTTGATATCTTCCGTGATCCCTGGCCAGTAATAGTGACAAGCTATCCGTAGACTTGTGGCACCCATTCCCATGTGTCCACTAAATGGAATAGCATGTGCTAGATCCATAACTTTCTCCCTGTATGATTTTGGTATTACCAGCTGTCCATGTCCTTGAGCTCCTGTACCAGCTTTTCTATACAGTAGTCCATTTTTCATATACAAGTCTCCTTTTTCTGGAGGGTTATGGGCCTTTGGCAATTTGCCAAAACAAGGCTTCAATGTGTCATCTTCTGATTGAGCCTTTTTCATCTGCTCTGGCTGAGTATTGTTAGGATTTTCCTCCTCGTTTTTGGTGCTCGACCTGGTCTGGACTGCTGCCAGTACAACAGGTTTTATTGGTTCACCCAAAAATACATACCTACACCCCAATATCAGCGGGTATATAGGGTCATCTATCACTGCGGCTGTTATCACTCCTTCCACGTAGCGAGATTTCACATTGATCCTAGCTATAGGAAGTGTCATGGTTGCTGTTCCCTTAGTTGCCCCTTGTATTTCCACGGTTTCTGTGGTAATTTGATCAGAGTGCACTAGGGTTGAACTCACAACTGAGTCGAAATCCAGGCCGGTATCATATAAGCACATGACTCGATTGCCGTTCACGGTTACGAGCTCACTCACAGGGGGATGACGGAGGCTATTCTGACTCCCTGTCAGTTCCATCATATCTGTCCTATTCCCTGTTGCTAAACATGCAGCGTGATGAGGGGTTTTCCTTCTACAATCTACAGTGTTGTGGTTGCTCATCTTACAAATTTTGCACCACTTATCTCCCTTTTTGTAAGGTTTCTTTTCCTGAGTCTGAGGGTTTTAGTCCTTATCATCCAATCTTGGCTTATTTCTGTACGGTTTGTCCTTTTGGTCAAACTTGGTATTTTGTGGTGGGGGCTTATATCCTTCTACTTGCTTTCTTTTAGTTCCTACCAGTTCAGCTTGAGCTGCTTGGTATCTCTCTGCACATTTCAAAGTGTCTTCCAGCCTCTCTGCTCCTTGTTCCATCAGGAATTTCCTCATTTCTTGAGACATGGAATCTTTCACTTGCTCTAACATAACCATTTCCTTCAAATCCTCATAGGTTTTCTGATACTTACCTAAACTACTCCATTTCAACAAATACGTTTCTAGCCTAGCTGAGAACTGGTTATATGTTTCTCCAGGTAGAGGTTTAGAAGTTCTAAATTTCTTCCTATATGCCTCTGAGTTCTTTTCATCGCGGATCAGTAAGGCTTGCTTTAGTATTTCACAATTTTCCTGATCTTCTTTGGGGAGTTTCAGAAACACATCATATGCAATACCTCTCAATCCCTGAGATAACTTTAAACTCCATTTCTCCTTTTCCAGTCCATATGTAGAGGCTAACCTTTCATACCTATCCAAGTACGACTCAATTGCGTCCTCCTTTTCAATAAATGGATCTAGGTGGAAACTCATGGCTCCATTTGCCATATTCTGAAATGAGCTATTCGCAGAATGAGGTGAGCTATTACCCTGGGTGCTAGTTCCAGCCTGAAGTTCAAGTTCAAGCTGTCTCATTTTCAGCTCATGGTCTCTCTCTCTGCTTGTAACCTCCTTTCTTCTGTCTCTGCTTGTAACCTCCTTTCTTCTCTCTCAGCTTCTAATTTCTTGGCTTCTCTCTTTGCTTCCAATTTTTTGGCTTCTCTCTCTGCTTTAAATTTCTGGCCCCTTTCTGCTTCCAATCTCTTTTCTTCTCTGTCCATATACTTTTCACATTCCGTCGTGACATACTGGACCAGAGCATCACCACTCATGCCAAGCTCTTTTCCCACCTGCAGTGTGGCAGACCTAAACTTGACCAAGTCAGCCATGATGTATCTGTAGTCTAGTAGGGTAAGCTGTCTTACTCAAACTAAATTACTACAATATAATTAACTTAATTAAAATTAAAGTTAATTAACTGACTTCACAATATATGAAACAGCTTTCTTTATCTGTACTCAATGGTACTCCTAAAAATATTTATTTCCTACTTTGTTTACTCTTTCCAAAAAATTTTCCAAAAAAAGTTTTTTCTACACAGCAGAAATAGAAAGTTGGCTCTGGAATATCAAAGATATCCCGCAGATGAGCCCCCACTGTAGCGGGAGGTTAATTAAATTTAGTTATCTATATAGGAATCCAGGTATGTCATAGGCTACCAGGATAGTATGCCAGTAAAGTGTTCTGGTCTTACAAGAAATACCCCAGTCTTAGAAATAAGCACTGGTGTATGGCTATCATAGAAATAGTCAGACTGTGAAAACCCTGGCCAGATGGTAAGAAGTTGAACCAGGATTTAAGGCGTCTCGTCCGTGTGACTATCTTATGATTACTTATATTCTAGGGGATAATTAAAATGAACATTCACTGTGACCACAAATGCAAGAAGTGAATAATTCATCAGGTACAGTTAAAATATTTTAATATTTACACTAATATTCTATTTCTACTGGTTGGAGAAGAGCATAAAAAGATATATATATATATATATATATATATATATATATATATATATATATATATATATATATATATATATATATATATATATATATATATATATATATATATATATATATATATATAAAATTATTCACACAATTACTATTGTTGTCTGTTAAACTTCAAGATCTTGAATAATAATAATGTTATTGAAAACTGCAATCACTGTTCTTAGTCCTTGAATTTCCAAATAATTGTCATCACTTGACTGAATTTCTTTATGGTTAACTCTGTTTTCATTTATTAGCTGTTTCTTATATATTGTGGTGGTCAGTGTCCTACGTGACACTTATCTTTTCAACTTGACAATGCTGACTCTGGACTGTCCTTTGTAGATATCAGACTTGGTAGACCCAACTATAGGGATGCCAATGACCAGTTGAAGTTCACTCTTTGGGGTCCTGCACTTTTGTGGGATTGACTCTGATGAACAACACAGGTTTCTGATACTTGACAGTCTGCTTTGAGTTATTTCATGGAACCTGAAACATCATATCAGCCTTGGCTAGTATCTGGCTAGACTTGTAGCTGACTAGCACAGATGTCAGACCAGTCAGTCATCAGATGTCACCGTTATACAATCATAGTAAGTAAGGACATCATTTCAGTGATATAGAAGTATTAACATTTCAATTATATCTATACTTTGATCTTGCCAAACCATATCATGTACAAATTTAATTACTGATGCCACTCCTAGCATCTACACAAAATTAATACTCAAATAAATAAAGTGAGTGCCCGACTGACCAACGATAGTGTTGCTTTCTTCAGTAGTACAATTACATAGTTGTTGAATTGAAACTGGCTGTGGAACACTCCAGTTTACCAGCTGTAAATGGGTACAAAGTTGTGCGCTCGAACTATGGAAGGAAAAGACAGCGAGGAAGGGGACTAGTTACCTAACCTCGTAAAAGCGGTATCTTCCATGCTGAAGCTTCTAACAATTCATTTCCCTATGACAATCTCTGGTCATGGGACTGCCTTTATCTTTGACGAGATCCAGCATTTAATATAATAAATATTTTCTTCATTTGGCTGTGGGGCTAGATTTGATACGTTTTTGTACAAGCAACCATCTTCCACAAAGCACATGTTTAAATCATATTAAAATAACAATACGTTATATCAATGAATATTATACAGGCATATTTTGTGAATTCTATATGAACCTGAAATAAAAGAAAAATATTATACACGGTAGTTATCCTAATTTCGCTTACCCTCAGACTCCAGACACTGACTGAAACTTCTGGCGATCCGCTCACACTTCAGATGGATGTAGCTTTGTGGCGTTATCTGCCGTCAGTCTGTCTCAAACCTCTTTCGTTGTGTGTCTCTGTTGTTGTTGTTGTTGTTTTGATGAGTTGGTGGGTTGAGATCTGGCATTCAACATCTGATTATTGTTGCCTCTTCTCTTTCCATCTTGGTCTACCCTGTTCAACCTGAAAGTTGGTTATAATTGGGGTATTTAGTGTCATTTTATTTATTAATTTTGTATTCAATTTAAATAACTGTTGTCTTTTGCAGTTGCTGATTTTTATTTATATTAGTATTTGTCAATTTTATTTTCTCTTTTGTATTGTTTCTAGATAACTATTGTCCTTCACACTTGGTTTTAATTTGTATTGGTATTTGTTCTTTTTGAGTTGTTGTCCCTTTTTTTTTAATACCTTGTCTTTCCTTGTCCTATGAGTAGTTATTTTTTTTTGTTAATGCTTTGTTAGTTCTTGCTGCTTAATTTCTATTTAGTTGGATGGTTTTCCTGAAGTTCTAACCTTATATTTTTTCCTTTGTTTTATGTATATATCTTTTAAGTATTGATTGGGCATCTCTTGGGGCATCTATACTTAAAACCTTATCACTTGTTAAGTCTATATTGTGATTTCTATAGTAAGTTTTTAATTCAAGCCTTTGTTGTTCATACTTTTTACAGTGGATCAGGTAGTGGTCTATGTCATTCTCTTCCTGACACTCTTGGCAGTGTGGTTCTTCTACCATGAAGTATGCTGCACCGAGTCGGAGACGCCACAGTTTTTTGTTCGATGGTATCTTTAATTCGTCTCTGACCTGGCATGTCCTCGTTGGTTCTTTCAGCAGTTTGAACGCGTGTCTGCCTTTTCTACTTTTCTTCCATGTTGTCTTCCATTCCTCGTTTATAGTTTCCTTCACTTGGCTCTTGATCTCTGACCTTCCCAGTCCTGCTTTTATATTGTTTTTACTTGTTCTTCCCTTCTTGGCGTTCTGGTCCGCCAACTCGTTGCCAGCTATACCTATGTGTGCTGGAACCCACACTAGCCTCACACTACATCCTCTGTTCTCTAGTGATGTATTAATTGCTAGAATTTCTTCCTTTATGTCTGGCCGGCTACATTTACCTGGGTGTTCTAGTGCTTGTAGTGATGATAGTGAGTCTGTAAATATCGTAACAGCTTCTGGTGGGTTATCTTCGATTATTTCTAGACTTTTAAGAATTGCTATCATCTCTGCAGTAAAAATCGATGCCCCTTCCGTTACACTGTAGTTCTTTTTTATTCCCCATTGTGGTATTACAACTCCGGCACCTAGTTGCCCACTATCACCCTTGGATCCATCAGTGTAGACGGCCAGACTTTGTTTAGTTAGTTGCCCTATGAACTTTCTACTTATCATTTTGGCTTCCTTATCTTCTATGTTTTGTTTGATCTTTTCAGTAAGTGAGTAGTCTATGATTGGTGTTTTTAGTTCCCATGGTGGTATTTTGCTTCTGTATTTATTACTATTTTCAATTGTGTTTGATAGTTCTTTGAACTGTATTAGGTCTTCTATAGTTCTCCACCCTGTTGGATATCTATCTTTATCTAAGGGGACGTCCCATACACTTGGTTGGTTTTTGACAAATGCTTTATGTGCTGGGTGGGTCACTTCTTGTGCTACTTTACTCCAATAATTTAATCTCAGTTCTTTCCGTCTTAGACCAAGGGGAGGTATGCCGAGAGCTACTTCTAGAGCTTCTACTGGTGTCGATATAAATGCACCTGTAATGGTTCTCATGGCTGCATTTTGAATCCTGTCCAGTTTTGCTTTGTTAGAAGCTGAAGCTGAGTCATAGACTATGCTGGCATAATCCAGTTTCCCCCTGATGAAAGACTTGTAGAACATAAGCATTATTTTATTGCTGGCCCCCCATCCATTACCTTTTACAATCCTTAGTATATTTAGGGGTCCCCTACAGCTTTCTACCAAATTGTCTATATGTTTATTATAGTTTAGTTGTTTATCTAAAGTTATGCCCAGAAATCTTGTTGTTGAGGAGGTACATATTTTCTGTCCTTTAATGGTTATATTGATTTTGTTTTTTTTTTTTTAAATTTCCTTTGCTGAAAATCATACCTACTGTTTTGTTTACATTAATTTGGAAGCCCCAACTTTTCATCCACTCTGAAACTTTGTCTATTTGATTTTGAAGTTTTTTGTAAACATGGTCCAAGTTTTTTCCAGATCGCCAAATGGCACAGTCATCTGCAAATTGTGATACTGCATTCTTTATGTCATTAAATTCATCTGCTAAATCATTTACAGCTATAGTGAAAATTGAAGGAGAGATCACTGATCCTTGAGGAATCCCATTCTGTTGTTCATATATTTCTGACCTATCATTATTCACCTGTACAGCAAAATACCTGTCCTGTAAAAAGTTTTCTAGGTACCTATAGGTTTTACCATTAATGCCAATCTTTTTCATTTTGTAAAGAGCTCCATCTCGCCAGCATTCATCATATGCTCTAGCTACATCTAGAAAGACTGCCACTGTTTTCTCTTTCCTCTTGAACCCTAGCTTTACAAGCTGGTCTACTGTACTCCTGTCTGCTCTAAACCCTGACTGGTTTGGGCTATATAACTGGTTTTTTTCTAGGTAGAATTTAACTCTTTTATTCACAACAGTTTCCAGTATTTTACCTAGTTGTGATGTTAAGGAGATAGGCCTATATGAACTTACATCATGGGCTTCCTTATTGGGTTTTAGAATGGGTACTATGATCATAGCTACTTTCCATGCTTTTGGTATCTTTCCTAAGCTCCAGATTTTGTTATAAAGTGAAGTTATTATGTTTATAGTTCTTTTGGGTACTTTCTTAAGGATTTCATAACTAAGTATATCTTGCCCTGAGGCAGTATTAGATTTATCTTTTATTGCATTAGTTACTTCTTCCTCCGTTATATCAGCATCTAAATAGTTTGTTTCATCTATCTGGTCTGGTAGTTCTTTTAAAAACTGTATCCTAAGTCTTTCTCTTCTCTCATTTTCTTCCTGTCCAAGGCTACTTTTTGCACTGACTTTATAGAAATACTCGGCAAGGGCATTAGCTTTTTCTTTATCTGTTTCTGCTCTCTTTGGTAGTTTGATTGTTGGCATTATTGTTTTCTTATTGTTCCCTTTGATTGCCTTAAGCTTTCTCCATACTTCTCTAATTTGAGTGCTAGGTTTAAGTGACTGACAAAACTCCTTCCAGTTAGTTTCTTTGGCTTTGAATATTATTCTGTTAGATTCATTCCTAATAAGTTTATACTTATCATAATTTTCTTCTGTTCTGTTATTTCTATATTTTTGTAAGGCCCTTTTTCTTCTCTCATGAATTTCTGCACAGCTTTTATTCCACCAGGCAACTGGTTCTTTATTCCATTGAGTTTCTCTTTTCTTATTAATGTTATTTTTTTTTGTTTAAGGTGTTGTGGCATATTTTTATTTGGTATATACTTTATTGCTATTTTCAGAATTTCATTGGTCAGTGTTTCTGCCCACAAGTCAGTATCATCTGATTCCATGTCTTTATATTCCATCACCTCCAGCTCTGATTGGAAAGCTTCCCAGTTTGCTTTTTTATAGTTGAAGGTAGGTTTCTCTGGTTCTGGGTTTGGAATGACATTTTCATGCATGGTTATTACAATGGGCAGATGATCTGAGTTTGTGTCTTGTAACACTTCCCAATTTACATTCGCTAGGTTGTTAGTTGCTATACTTATGTCTATTGCTGAGTCTGCCCTATTAGCTTGTGGATTAATTCTTGTTGCAGATCCATCATTTAGTATTAGTAGTTCATTGTTTTCTATGAAGTCAAGTAGGCATTTTCCTGCATTATCTGTATGTTGTCCACCCCAAGCACAATGATGGGAATTAAAATCGCCTACTATGATTGTTTTGGGGCCTAGTCTGGTGCTTATGGCTAGTATTTCTTCATCTTTAATTATGCCATCTTTAGCATATACATTAAGAATTGTTAGATTGTTTGGTTCAGCTGCTATAGTAACCTGGATACCTTCTAAGTTCTATATTGGTTGTATTAAAAACTTCCCAGTCTATGATTTTAAATTTTTCGCTAACTAAGACTGCGACACCACCTCCTCTACCTTCTTTCCTATCGTGTCTAAGTATCTTAAAGCCCTTACAACTATATCTACTATTTGGGTTTAAATGGGTCTCTTGAAGAGCATATATATCAGTAGTTAATCCTGTCTCTGATAGTAGGGGTGCAAAATTCTTTTTGATACCCCTACAATTCCACTGTATAATTTTAAATCTTTCTAAATTGAATTTTAACATCATCTATTATCCCTTTTATTTTGGTTAACTATCAATTTGCTCTTAATCTGTATTCCCTGCACTCGTGGACCCATCATCAATCAAGTTCTCTAGAAAAGCCTTATTAAAACTTATCATTGTATCCGTAACTTTTTCTGTTATGTATGGTAAAAGTGCATCAACGTGTTCTTTGATAGAGCTAGTTTCTTCTAGGTTGACCACTTTCCTATTTTCATCTAATGCTACATTCCCTTCTCTCCCTATGTTGATCTCCTGCCTTTCACTTTCCATTCTTTTTAGTATTATTTCACTTTCTTCTTTTAGTTCGGAAAGTTTGACTAGCATTATTTCATTTTCTTATGTTGTGTGTCTCTGGGTTTACCGATACGATATTTATAAGCCTAACGCGGCCGTATCGGAGAGCAGTGACGTCACAGCTTAAGACTCGGCTGAAAAACTTTCCCGAAACAACGATTTCAGCCGATCTGTGCGTTGACTGAAATTTCTCCTTTCTCATCCTCGGCTTATATAGTATCCATATTGTTCCATCTTATTTTGTTTTATACAGCTGATAAATCTCTATATTCCTATCCATGTAATTTCCCAAACTGTTATTTGTTGATTTTAATATTTAGAACAGAAGTGGGTTTACAAGCTTTCCGCGTAACTGTGGGCAGCCGAAATACGCATATATCTCCGTAAAGGATAACTTCCTACCGTTTCTACTTATACACAGTTGTACACAATCCTTTCCTGGACTAAAATGTGAAATCCTTTTCACAATGATTCCATTCTGCTTTTATATATCCTTGGCGATTTCCTCTGTCTGATACACATTTCGCTGATACACCGCCATTTTGACAGCGGTCGCTGTGTTGACAATCGATCGTTGACAGGTTTATAAAACTACACGAACACGTTTGCAATGAATTGAAACCAATTTTGCGACAGGCAGTTCTGGTGATGGTGGCAGGATATCTCCTGAGGATGTGGCCCACCAAATTCCACCGTTTACCCACTATAATGGTGGGCCACTTATAGAGCACTTATTATTATGGCCTAATAATTGTATATCAGAGGATGAAGTATGGAGCACTTATTATTATGGCATAATAATTATATATCAGAGGATGAAGTATGACTTAAAATTGGGGGTGATCATGGATAAAGAAGTTTGAAAGTTACAATGCAGGTAGTGAATGTAGTGAAACCAAAATTCTAAAACCTGTACCATCCTATTTGCAATGGCTAGAGTCAGAGGCACATATAATAATTTAGAAATATTTATAAATGGTATGAAATCTCAGATACAGTCACTGAAAAAGATTTAGAATAGGAATGGACAAAGTGATTTTTTTGGTTTGTATTCGTGGATTATGACTTCTTGATGAAAATTTAAGGTTTGTCCTTACCTCAAGGAACATACCCATCACTTTGGTGCCTCCAGCCAAAAACAACATGATTGAGACTTCAGTCAAACACAGAACTTTCAAACAAAGAAGTCTGACAATGTTAATGAGTGATTACAAGAGATTTATGAAATTTTGAAATGGAAATAAAATCAAAAAACAATTGGCATGTTACCACAATTCTTGACATCAACATTTCTCAAACTTCCATGGAACACTAGTATTCTGTGAGCTATTGACAGTCATTCCACACAAAAACGTAGAACTGGTTGCTTACAACTTATTTTCTAATATTTAAATAAATAGAGTGTAACCCGAGGACTGCAAACAGTAAATAAATAATACACACATAAAAGTGTGTTTCAGGCTGTCATGAGAAATAAAGAAGTCAAAAACCAGACAACAGAGAAATATCAGAAGCGAGAGGCTTACTGCAGAATCAAACCCAGCATCTTCCATATGGAACCACCGCTTTGCTACAAAAGTGAATCTCACTATCCTATCTGCCAACTGGGCACCACAGGAATTTCACATTAAACTGACTCCAACAAATCTAGACATCTGGCCAGCAGAAGTGGAGCTATAAATCAGCTGCGAATGACCAAGTAGAGAAGAAATAAAGCCTTAAAGATTCTGAAGGATGGAAACGTAGCGGGTCCAGAGGCCATCAAAACAGATATTGATACCTCTACAGTGATATTATACAAACTAAATAAATAAATATTTCGTTGGAGAATCGCCTCATTTTTCAAATGGGCTTTTTATCTCCAAAAAGCCTTAATGTCCAGCATCATTTTGCATAAATACTGGTGGCTTTTCTCTCTTTTTCATTCTTCTTTATTCGTTGTTTTTTCGATCTATCTTCTTAAGTTTTTGTTTTGGTTTGTTTCGTATCGTTTAGTATCTTTTTAAATTGTCGTTATCTTATACGTCACTTCCTTAGACGATTTCTTGTACAAGCTACCTCAGTGTTCTAATCCAAGCATCTACGGATCTAGCTAAGTGACCTTTTACTTGTTCCAAAGTTTTGTTCATTCTCTTTTTTTCATTTCGTTGATTATTTACTTTCTTGTTTCAGTATTTCTTTCAGGTTTTACGATTTTCTTGCATTATTTTTGGTCTTTTTTCGCTCATCACTGTGGTTGTTTACTTTTTCCATCTGCTTGTATCGCTCATTTGGTGTATGTTTCTCATCATCTTATGTTTTTGTAGTACCTATATGTAACTGTGGATGACGAAGGGTAAAACCCGAAACATCCCTTGTTTCATGTGAACTGTTATTAACAGTGTTAATCTGTAGAACTGATTCAATACCGTTTTATAATTTATTGGTTTATATACCTTACTTATATATATTATACGAACTACTTGACAGAGTCTGGGTGAGAAAAGAAATATCGGCAGAATAAAAGGACAGTTATTTGGTCAAGGTGCCTAAGAGGGAAATTTACAAGAGTGCACAAATTGTAGAGAAATAATGTTACTATCAGCACTGGGAAAAGTATTCAACGGAATTATCCTTGAGAGATACTCAAAATCAATGCTTCAGAAGGTTCAAAGTTAATGGCTTTGGCATGAATGGAAAACCTTCATAGAAGCCTCGAGTCTTTAGGAATTGGTATAGATCTGCTGTCCTGATCATGCAGAGTTACACAGTAATGAAAGAGCTGACTGACTAGCTTCAAGAGCACTCATAGACATCCCATTGGATATGGATAAGGGGGAGATACTGAGGGCAATCAATGATCATCTGTTAGAGAATGACACTTCAATTGATGAATCATCAAGGTTAAGTCTGCTGGAATTTGGCATCGACTGTAAGACCTGCAGGGATGAATGAATGAGGGGATGCATCTGGTGTGTATACGTCCAGCGTACAACAGGAACAATTAACATTCATACACTTAGACATTTGCTGAGGGAAGACTGAGCACAGGATTGACCAGAGTGCAAGGACATTCATTCTAATCAACAATAACAATCCTTCAAATGTAACAGGCAATCAACTGAGAGATGAACAAGCACGTTGTTGACAAAACAGATCCTGTACAGGCCAGATAGCCACATTGAGAATAATAGTTGAACAAAGTCTGAAAAGGAATTCATTGCTATACGTGCACAGTTTTTTCCTTAGCTGTGTTTTTGTTATATGTGTGTTCCATGTCATGTGGTGGTTTAATGTGATACTTGAGTACACTGGTGTTTCTTATTCTCGTATTGCCTTCCCATTTTAGTTGTAGTTTTGCTTGCTGTAGTATGTTTGACAAGGTAAATATAGTATGTGTTGTTGTTTTTCATTGATTTTTATCAGCCACTTTCTGGACCAACTGTCAAGAGCTAGCAGTGAATCCTGCATGCACACACTTGCTGTTGTGATGTATTCTTCTGATGTTTACATGGCCAGATCATCAGCATAGAGGGAATTTTGGACATTCTTGTGAATGTTTTCTGTATCTGTAAAGTCATTTCTTTAAATAAGGAAGAGTGTAGGGAAGAGGAACCCACATTGTGGAACTCTCTGCTCCATTGTTGTCTTTCTGCTAATCTATCCATTCACCTGCACTCATGCTGTTTTGTCTGTTAGATAGTGACTGATCCAGTTATACGAATGTTACTTTGTATAATATTGTGAATGTTAATAGTCATGTTTCTGATACATGTTATAACATTATGTTGAATTAACACAGTGTTTCCACATTTTTATTTACTATATACAGCATCAACAGTGTTACTTTTTAAAAAATTCACAGTATCAGTGTGGTGAAAAAAACATTGATGCAACGTTAAAATTACAAAATCATAAGCGTAGAATATAAAATAAAATGTAACCATAAAATTTAGTATGATAGGATGCGTGGTTTTCGCCCACGCCTTACTACGTACTATCGTTCTCTAGTGTCCTTGAGAAAAACTAGTTCTAACTTGCTAACTTACTTACTTAGTCGTTCCCCTTCTACCGTGAGGGGTAGAGGTACTAACTTGCTAACGCAAAAGCTTATTCATTCAGACGGGAAGGGAAAGGAAAAATAATACCGTCTGCACACGTGTTTGAATCTAAGCCTAGCCGACTCGATTTGTAGTTTTTTTTTTTTTTTAAATACACCACTAGCTAAAAAAAAGGTAAGAAGTTGGTCCATGAAAAAGACCTTAGCTCTTGTCAATAGTCGAGTTTATTTGAATATAGCTGTAAAAAGCAGTGAACGTGTAGAAAAACAAATTTCACGCCTAACCTAGAGAAAAGTTGGTAATTTCTTAATAATAGGTTTAGAATAATAAAAGTTAGCTAGTTTGATAGCCTATCTTCTCCTGAGAAAGAATATATTTTTAATTTTAAAGACGGACAGATAACACGGAAGATATTGACGAAAGGCTATTGTTCACATTAGACGAACAGACAGTTATTTGTGCACACTTCCACTAAAGTTACATTTTGACGCGTCCTTGAGACCAAACGCATGCAATAGTTGCTTGTTAATATTACTTGATGAGAAAGACATTTCAAACAGATGGGCAGAATACGTAAAAGAATTATTCGAGGACAACAGAGGTAAAAAACCATCACCAGATTCTAATGAAGGCCCAAACATTTTCAGATCAGAAGTAGAGAATGCCATTCATATGATACAAAAAGGAAAATCAGCAGGCATGGATAACATAAAAATTGAAATGATAGAAGCTCTGGAGAGCTTTGGTATAGATACAATCACAGAAATATGCAACGATGTATACAATACAGGATATATACCACACGACATGAAGACATCAGTTTTTATAACATTGCCCAAAAAACCAAATGCAACAGAATGTTCAGACTTCAGAACAATCAGCCTGATGAGTTATGCAATTAAGATACTGCTCAAAATCATACAGGAAAGAATAAAAAGTAAAGTAGACAGCGGAATCCAAGAAGAACAGTTTGGTTTTAGACGGAACAGTGGAACAAGAGAGGCAATATTTTGCCTAAGAATATTAGCAGAAAAATATACAGAGGTCCAAAAAAGTATGTATATGTGCTTCATTGACTATAAGAAGGCTTTTGACAGAGTCCATCATGAGAAAATAATTGAATGCCTCGAAGATATAGGTATTGATGGAAAAGATATAAGAATACTCAGTAACCTTTATTGGGAGCAAACTGCCACAGTAAGATCTGGAAGGAATTATTCACCATACATAGACATAAAAAGAGGTGTCAGACAAGGTTGTGTGCTGTCCCCCTGCCTATTTAATTTATACACCGAAAAAATTTTCAAACAGATACAGGAAATACCAGGACTGAACATCAGTGGAAGGTCAATAAACAACCTTAGATATGCAGATGATACCGTGTTGTTAGCTGAAAGCGAACAGGAGTTACAAGAACTAGTGAAGCAAGTGAACAGTATAAGTCATGAATATGGACTCGACATTAATATTGAGAAAACAAAAACTATGATAATTAGCAAAACAGACGATAAACCCACATTAAAGATAAGCGTAAATGGGGAAATCCTGGAACAAGTCAAGAGCTACGTATATCTCGGTCATATAATAACAGAAGATGGCAGATGTGAAACAGAAATCAAGAAGAGAATAGGAATGGCCAAAGCTACATTCAACAACATGAAACATATACTGACATCCAAACAGTTATCTCACAAATTAAAACTGAGAATCATAAAGTGTTATATATATTCTGCATTTCTGTATGGTGCAGAAACATGGACGATGAATAAGCAGTTGGAAGAAAGAATTGAGGCTCTTGAAATGTGGATATATAGAAGAATGGGGCGTATCTCATGGAAAGAGATGAAAACAAATAAGGAGGTCCTAGAAAATCTAGGTATGAAAAGAGAACTAATGAGGGAGGTCAAAGTTCGACAGCTAAAATACTTTGGCCACATAAAAAGGCATAACACCTTGCAGAAGACCATAACAGAAGGGAGAGTTGAAGGCAAACGTGCAAGGGGAAGACAGCGCTATAAGTGGGAAGACAACATCAAGAGATGGACAGGAAAGAGTCTATCAGAGTGCACCATCAAGACAAGAGACAGAAGACGTTGGAGATCCATTACAGCCAACCTTCGTTGTGGAGATGGCAACTGATGATGATGATGAATCAGGGGAGAGAACGGTGGATAGACACTAGGGGATAAAATCTAAAAATAACTTGGCATAAAAATCTTAGACGCGAGTGAGACAAAATTTGCGTAGTTTTTTGTAGTTAAGTCTAAAATCAAGTCCATTTTTGGGAAAACCCAAGTTTGAGGTGATCGACCGACAGACAAACACTACCCACTCGACAAAAACTGGACAAAAACTAGACTTTTAGTTTGAATATTTGAATCTTTAGTTGTAGTAGATTTTATTGGTCAATACAGTTTAGGTTAGCGGAGAAATTTGACGCTCGTTGCCATTTGACTAAGACTGTTCATAGAAGCAGGACGCGTGATAGCTAGAAGTTTGTCGCGCCTATAATACATAACTAAAGTGTCAAAAGTGATATAAGGACGCCATAGTCTAGCCAGCAGCTCATCTGAAGTTGTGCTAAATCAGCGTTTCTGTGATTATTCATTGAATGTTCTGGTAAGGTTGAATTTAGTAACATTTCGTTTAATATTTTGAGGGAAAGGTACTGACATGCCATAAAATTGGTTTACGACAAGTAAGTGCCTATTCTGGGTCCCCAGCCCAGCCTACAGGGCCCAGAGATGACGGAATACCAGGGGCAAATATCAAATAAATGAAGAATGCAGAACTTTATTTCAGGTGATCCGTGGGAACCTATCACCCACCTTATTGTATGAAAGAACAAGATTAATGATAATATTTCAGATACAGTACAGCCCTTGGAGGAGAGGAAGGTGAACTGGTGCTACCTGTTTCATCATTGATGTAGATGTGCTGGTTGGTCTGAAAGATCTGATTCATGTCCATATATTTTGAAATTTAATATGTAATCTATGTGGAATAGATGTGATGCTGAGACAAGCCTAATTGTGTGGTTACAGGGGTTCTTGACGGGTACTGAGCTGATGCCAGGACTCCCAAGTGGTCAAACTGCCATGAAGAACTGCCTGCCTTGTGAACTCTGAGCGAATTGTGTAGAGAGCTGGGGTTTCATTCATCATCACGGGCCAGTTAAGTCTGTAGGGCCTGGCTTGCGTGGATTCATCAAAGTCAAATAAAAAGTGTAGAAATAATAACCAAAATTGTGAACTATTCCACATATTCAACCACAAGAATAAACTTAACTGCAGTGGACATGAGAATGATGTAAACACCCCGACCAGACATCAGATTAGAATAAAAGAAAAGACTCTATAATTACACAAATATCAGTGTATGTTAATATATATATAACCATTGTTTCTTTTGTCATTCAATTCCTTTTAAATATAATAATCATTAATTGTTTGAGTTGAAAGTCCTGACCAGAAAGATTTCTTGGTTCAGGACAAAATAAATTAAAAAAAATTGTACATTGATAAATTTAAAAAAGTGTGTGAGTCCACTTGATTTAAGATATTAATATTTGTGTTTGTGGTGTTATGTATGTGAGATAAGTTGCATTCACACCAAATTTCATTACCCTAGACACTAAACGCAGCTATTAAACATACTAATAAAGAATAAGTCTGAATGAGATCGTAAGGTGGTAGCAAGTAAGGTCCTCTGTAAACTCACCAACATTGTTATCCTCAGAGACCTTCACAGCTGATCTCATTCAGTACACTAAGTCCCCATATAACCATATTTATAACATCAAACCTACCACAATCAGTTTATGTGTAGTACAAGTAATAGAAATTTAACCATGATTAATTTACTTGTCAATTTATGTTTTGATAATTCTGTTTTGAAACATGCTGCAAAAAAATCTGAGCAATGGGCATTTTTTATAATATATCTATTTTATATTAACGAATAAACTGTGTACAGTTTATCAATACTGTTAAGGTCATTGCTAACAAAGGGGATATATTAAAATGTGAAATTAATTTATGCAGTTTTTCAGACTCTCATATCTTCTGTTGTAATTAAAGTAAAATGTTCGTTTTTAAACAGCAACTTGGAGTAACATACCAATTTTGACTAAAAACCATTTTAAAACTGGAGTTTCAAACAATGACAAGGTTGACAATGATTTCTCCCTCTTTTAGCTTTAGCAACATAATGTGCTCCAAGACAAAGCTCTATCCCAAGATGCTATTTTTTTTGTTTCTAGCTACACTACAACCTACACCCCCTTTAGCTCTTTCAGTTTTTGGGACTCCATTGTATAGCAGCGTGTCAACTCACAAAAGCCAGATCCAAACCTCAAATATGAGGTATGTGAAGAAAGTGGTTGAAGTAACAAGAAGAGACATGGTTCACAACCAAATGATACGACAAGGCCTCAAAACTCAGCCACCGCAGGCCCAAGTAGAACAGTTTTATCTATGGTCTGCAGAAATAGTCTAGTCCATGACCATAAGACTTATAGAAATTTTGAGGTGGATGAATTTTCTCTTCAGATCCTGTTAGGGCATGCCTAAAGGAAGGGTAAAATCTTGGGTAGACATCTGGCAACGCGGGCATAAGTTTTATAGGACACCATTTTGTTGTTGGCATATGCATGCAGTGGCTGGCATTAATTTCGTAATTTTCTGTTCTTGTCAGTATACATTTACCAAACCTGACATTTTTTTTTTTTTTTTTTTTTGGATTCATTGTAAAATTTCCTATAAGATAAGACTATTTTTTACTCATCTGGGATCTTTGACTGTGAATATTCAAGGAAAAAAATTAACCAAAAAAAAATACATAAAAAATGAGAATAGATGACAATGAATTGAAGTATGAACATTAAATTGCATGTACCGGTATTGGAAAACACAAAAAATGCAGCGGTTAGAAAACGTCCACATTGAAAACCATGTGTTTGGTCCAAAAGTAGCAAAGAGTGTCCTTAAAGGTAGCATTTATGTAAGTTCATTGAAAGGAAAGTTTATGCTAGCAGAAGTGGTAGAGAGGCTTAAATGGAAAACGTTTTTGAGTACCATTGAGGAAAATGCTAGATTAGATACACAAGTTGGTGATGTGCTCAATGCTATGCAGCACTCAACAACAGAAGATGCACAACTCAAGTTCCAAGAGCTGATCACAACATCAGAATAAACATTGAAATCGTTGGATGTTTTCACACAGGAACAAGTTAAAAATTCTGAGCAGTGCAAATATCTGGAGGGATTCTTGCACCTCTTAAAGAACCTCATAAGAGCGGATAGGGAAAGGAACTGGAATATCTACCTGCAAACAGTGATGGGTGTCTTTTCAAATATCCATATTTTTTATAGAGTCATCTATTTGAGATGGGGTTCACTGTTCTTTGCACAAATGCTGAATCTTGAAACTCATCACCCTGAGGTATATGACCAGTTCAAAACAGGTCATTTTGTTGTTCAAAGAGCAAATGGAAAGTTTAATGCCATGTGTGTTGACATGGCTGTTGAACAAACAATAAACCACTCTCAGAAGTCAGCCGGAGGGATCATTGACCAAACAAAAAGGAAGGAATACATTGCTGAATGAAAGCTTGCTTACCATGAAGTCCTCCTCATAACAAAAACATTTAACAAGGGCTGCTGAACATTACACCAGTTGATTATGAGCTGCATGGACGATGTCATCAAGGCATGTAAGGAGAGAACAAGAAAGTATTCAGTGGGGTACTGGAAGATGAGACAGGTCTATATTTCAGAGCTGGCATTTGCTGATGATGTTTCACTGATTGCTAAATCAGAGGCACATCTCCAATCCAACCTGCAAGTCTGGAAAGAAGAGCTGAAGAAGAGAGGGATGGTCATAAGCAGCTCTAAAACAAAATCCATGGTGATATCACGAGAAGAAAGAAGACATCAGATTAAGCTAGAAAAACAGGTTCTGGGGCAGGTCAACACTTCAAAAATACCTCGGAGCTATTATAAACCGAAAGGGAGGCATCAAAAAAGAGTTGGCCACTTGAAAAGCAGCAGCTGGGAGACTTTTTCGGGCCATAAATCGAGGAATTCTCATCAAGAGAGAGGTTGGTAAGAAAACGAAGATGGCTGTATACCGCTCTACCTATGTCCCAGTCTTGACATATGGATGCGAGTCATGGGCAATGACTACAACCCACAAAAGCCAGATCCAAACCTCAGAAATGAGGTATCTGAGGAAGGTGGTTGAAGTAACAAGAAGAGACATGGTCCGCAACCAGACGATATGTCAATGCCTAAAATCCCACCCCCAGCAGACCTAAGTAGAACAGTTCCAACTAAGATGGTTTGACCATGTCTGCAGAATGGGAGAAGATCGGCTGCCATGACAAGCATGGGAAACAGGGATCCAGACTCCCAGGACGACCCAGAGTCCGCTGGGAGGACAACATTATACAATATTTGAAAAACCGAGAACAAAAATGGAACCAGGCCAGGAGGAAGACAGCCGATATGATAGTTTGGCGCTCTCTCTTCCAAACTTCTACACCTCACGGTAGAAGGGGAACGACTTAGTAAGTAAGTAAGATTATGAGCTGATAATGCATCATGAGTTAACCGGAAGCCTCAGAAAAAGAATGGAAGGCAACATCCAACAGATTCATCAGTATGTTTAAAGCAGAGAAAACCCCTACCTTGGAAAAGGTGAAGTTAGGCTTCACAACATTCTAGCCATTGCATTTGTTCCAGCATTGAATGCCAAGAAGATGCTCACATTTTTGACGAAAGCACAAGTTCAAAACCACTATCGGCACCTATGTACCAGCAAAAATTTCCCACTTTTCTAAGTGTAGCACAACCAGACATACAGACAAAAAAGTAAACTGAAAAACTCTTCAAAGATCATTTGCAGGTTTTGAGAGAAGTTGATATTGCCAAGGAGAGAGGAATGACAATGTCTTACTTACAATTTTTCTCCTTCATCTTTATTATGTGACAATGGTGCTACTACCAAACCCATGAAGTCTCAACTCATGTCTGAGTTGATAAAAAAATTAGATACCACTGACACAAATTTCCAAAAAGAGCATACCCTGAAAACCAGTGTTGTTGTTGATGTCATGAATTAATTGCAAAGGGTACCAGTTAAGGGAAACGACACATTTGAAGACCTGTTTACAATCCTTGAAAGTAATTTGAATAATGTCTGCAAAGTCAGTCGTGTTGACTATGTTTTTGACAGCTACCTACAATCATGCATCAATCAAAAATGCTGAGAAAGAAAGAAGGTCTTCTGTACAACCACTACCGTTGACTTCCATTGCTACAACTACGAAGCTTTCTGTGCAGATGGCAAGATTTTGGGCGGCAGTTAACAGCAAAGGTTGGATTCAAGATGCCCTTAGCGAGTTTATGAAGACGGTATCAACTAATCCACAATGGGAAACTATCCTTAGCGACGTGTTGATTGAAAAGGGACCTATGCCGGCGTTAGCAATTAAAAAAATCAAGGATACTCTTCAAGTAACTGTTGTGGAGTCTGACTTACGTATTATTCCTCACGTTTTCCACGCCTTTAAACAAGGGTTGTAGGTTGTCGTTGTGCTTTCAAAAGACACAGATGTTTTTGTGATACTCATTCATGTCTACAAGTTTCTTAATGAAAATGGACACTCTGAACTATGGATGAGAAAGTCGGCATTAGATATCATACCAATCTATACTCTCGTAGACAAGGTAGGTGCTACCACAGACGTCTTTCTTGCTACCCATTTTCTTACAGGATCTGATGTGACCAGTAAGATAGGCACCAAGGTGTCATCGCTCAAGGAGGACCAGAAAAATATCTGCACAACTTTAGTAGGCGTCTTCCTCCAAGTACTCAATCCTTTAAGCTTGCCGAGGAATACCTGGTGAAGGTTCTAACACCAGGCTCTGAGCAAGACATTTGACCCACTTCGATTTGAAATGATAACCCAAGATAGTCTTCTAAACTTACAAGGTCTACCTTGCACAAGCTCTTCATTACGAGGTCACATGACAAGATCATTTTACATGGTATACTCATGCTCTACAGAGTTTTGATCGTGGACGAACCATTAGCCCCAACGGATTTTGGATGGACAATCAGTGCTGTTAACTCATCACTCACGCCAGACCCTTGCATTAGTGAGCTACCTGAAAATGTGATTCTTACCTGTACTTGCAAGAGCTGTCATACAAAACAATGCCTGTGCTGCAAAAACATTGTTTCTTGTACGTCCTTTTGCAAATACAAAATGTCTTGTGACATTCAGGAACATGTATCATCATCATGTGATGTATTCTCTCCAGAACGTTGTCTCCATTACAGCTGCTCTGAACGCATCACGATTTTGAGTAAGTTGACCTGCATCATCCAAAGACATATTCAGACACTCTGTGATGTCCTGAATCCGATCCACGGTCGTCTAGGTCGTTCCCTTCCCGTTTTTCCAGGGACCATGCCTTCCATTACTAATTTTTGGAAACTATTATGTCTTTTTATATGACCGAAAAATGTCAGCTTCCTTATTGCGGTGGTATTTAGGAGCTAATTTTCCTCTACATTTCCTCTGTTGCTCTTTCTTTCTCTGTCCAGGGTATCATCAACATCCGTCTGTAGCATTTCATTTCGAATAATGTAATCTTTTTTGCAACTGTTTTATTGAGTGTCCAGTTCCGCTCACGTAAGGCTCCTCGCGTCTGCTTGTGTACGGTAGCGCCACCCCCTGAGCAACGGCTTTGGCTGGCTACTACGTGAGTAAATTGAAAAAGGGAGGTCCCCCTTAAATAGTACACTCAACTGCTGGCCGAACGTGCGAATGATCAATAATACATTGACAACGGCTTATAGGGCAGGGGTTGGAAATGCCTTGTATCGGGCTGAGGGCGCATCATGGACTGTAATGGTAAGCAGCCAAAATCATACAGAAAGCAATGGCAAACTACTGGATGTACAGGGTGTCCGAAAAGTTACTGTGCACTTGAATATGCGGCAGACTAAAGTAGCGGTTTTGATGTGAGAGTTGTCCGTTCTACCCTAGACGTGACCTTGACAACAGACGAGAGCAATATAAAGAAGCGTGTTCAGACATGTCTTGAGGCCCATGGTGGACATTTCAAACATGTGCGTGGTACTGCAACGTTGTACGAGGTACTTTACTGCACAGTAACTTTTAGGACATCCTGTACAATGCCAAGAAATCAATAATTGCTAATCTGAATATTACTCAATGATCTGATGGTGAGTCCCCCAGGCCGAACAGATCATATTTAACTGGGGAAGAGATCGTTGGCAGCGTCAGTACAGGAACATGTATAAAGTACTGAAAATGACCATATAACTGTGTATTGTTTGTGATTTTCTTGTTTTTAATGTACAGGCATTGGAATAACTGACCTCGAAACCCTCGAATCGGTCGGTTGGATCGGAGGGTTGATCAGTGAGTTAACAATTCACTATCGTAAAACAAGCTATTGTTACCGAAACAGAACCAGGCTCGACAGTATAATCAAAGCGCTATATGACAATGCAAGATGTTGTGTTAGAACAAATAAAGGGAATACAGAATGGTTTACAGTAGAAACAGGGGTGAAACAAGGCTGTATTATGTCACCTCTACTTTTTGGAATAGCTATTGATTGGGTTATGAGAAACTATACCCACAATGAACAATTGGGTATAAAATGGACAAATGGAAATTTCCTGGGGGACCTGGATTTCGCAGATGATGTAGCATTCTTAAGTTCAACACCAAGACAATCCCAAGAAGCAATAAATAATTTGTGTCATCTCTCGGTTAAAATAGGTCTCCAAATAAATGCCTCTAAAACTAAAGCTATGAACTTTTCTAACGAGACCTTTGATATCATCTTGAACGGGGAATAACTACAGAAAGTTGAAAGTTTCAATTATTTAGGCAGTAAAATGACTCAGGATGGTGACACAACAAGAGAAATCCATACTAGAATTGCTTTGGCAGCTAGCGCCTTCAATAGATTATCTAACATTTGGAAATTACGATCATTGAATATACATACCAAGCTTCGTCTGTTTAATTCAAATGTTATCTCAGTGTTAACATACGGCTGTGAGAGTTGGAAAATAACAAAATCATTGGAGAACAAGCTGAATACATTCGAGAACAAATGTCTTAGAAAACTCATGAACATCAGTTGGAAAGAATTCAAGAGTAATCGACAAATAAGAGAAGACTCTAGGCAGAAATATGTCTCCGACTATATAAGGAAAAGACGATGGTCATATATCGGTCATGTCCTACGAATGCAAAACAACAGAATACCACTACAGGCGCTCACTTGGGTTCCTGAGGGTAAGCGGAAAAAAGGAAGACCAAAAGAAACACTCAGAAGAACAATAATAAGAGAAGGAAGAACGTTGGGCCTAAATAATGTGCAAGAGCTAAGAGGAGTGGCGTCACAACGAACAACCTGGAGAGCATTGGTTTCTGCCTTATGCGCCGTGTTTGGTGCTTAAAGAATGTATTATTATTATTATTATTATTATTGGAATTTAATCTTAATTCTCCAAATACATTGTCATCTATTCCCATCTTTAATGCATTGTTTTTTCTTGGATTGTCACAGTCAAAGGTCCCAGAGGAGTAACAAATAGTCTTATCTTATAGGAAATTTTATAAGGAATTCAAAAACAAAATGTCAAATTTGGTACAGGTTTACTGACAAGAACAGAAAATTACGAAATTCAATACTAGTCACTGCGCGTATATGCAAAAAACAAAATGGTGTCCTATAAAACTTATGACCGGGTTGCCAGATGTCTACCTAAGATTTTACCCTTCCTTTAGTCATGCCCAACAGGATATGAAGAGAAAACTTGTCCACATCAAAATTCCTTCGGGTCTTATGGTCAGGGTCTGTATGAGGGGTGCCTTACTTTGTAATTTCAATTTACCAGACAAATGTGATGGATCATCTCGGAACAGCTAAGAAAACGAACACAGCTTGTACTTAAATATACAGCACAGCAGAGGCGTCCTTAAAGTACTTGGTACCCGGGATGGATCCTATTTTGGCACCCTCCACCATAAAGAAATACACTTACAAATATATTGTTGACAGTAAGTAAGTCTACTATCATAATAGTGTCTGATGGTACTCCCTTCCAGGCTGTAACCCTGGGTGGACCACCCCTTCGCACCCCTTAAGTACGCCACTGCAGCACAGACCATTACTATTTCTGAGATACGACGGGTATTATGACGAAAAATAATTGAATTCTGACTATTTAAAAAGCGTGTATTAATCAAAATGCCACTCCGGACACGTTCATTTTCAAAAGAAATGTTAGCACTAGCTGTTAGAAACTGACTCACTTGGCGAAAGATACAGAACAGGCGGTACAGTTTTTTTTTTTTAAACATTGATGCAAGATGTTCAACGCAGTTACTGGGGCAGCTTGGTGCATATTAGAACATTTTTTGTTTCGAAGTTGCATGTCAAATGTATTTTTAAAGAAAAGCAATTGTCAGTAACGCAATCGATTTTTATTGGCAAAAAAATAAAACATTATTTGAACACTGCACCTTTTGATTCCAAACTAAATTACTGTTAACGTAACTTACTTAACTTAAAGTGCCATATTACGCTCCTCAAAAAATCGACATGAATTTATTCTTGACAATTCATAGTCAACATATTTTTAAATTTTTTGTTTAAAGTCATTGTGTTTTACTCAAAAGGAATTAAAAAAAAGAAATAGCAACACTGGCAACTACAATTTGTTCAGCCTGAGCGCAGTCCAGATCATATCGTAACTTTCGTTTCTTTTTTAATTGTACAGTATGGTCAAACAGTATATAAGTTATCTTCTTCTTCTTCTTCTTCTTCCGTCCTTAGCCACCGACCGTCAAAGCAGTCAGTGGCCATTACGCCTAGTGGCGTCTTAGGGCAACAGCAGATAGGTTTTCTTTGCCATTGTTTCCCATCACGCCTATTGGCGTCTTTAGGGCAACGGCAAATCAATCCATTTGCTGTTGTTTCCGTAATCGAAGTGACTGGCAAACGGGTGATCAGCCCGTTGGAATATAAGTTATATTATAACAATAACTGAAATTAATATATAATGATAGTGTTAGGAAAAGGGGTAGTCTGATGTGGTACTTGTATGGCTAATGGCAGGTAATTAGTGGATTTTATGCAATCTCATATTACCCCCAGGCTGTCTTACCCCTTTTCACCTTTTCAACAACAGGGCAGTGGGGAGAGACTTCATTTTAGTTTTTTGTTTATTATTCTTTTTTCTTTCTTTTTTTTATTGTTTTTTTTTTAATTATTTCTTTGAAGGGGGAGGTCACACACACACACACACACAGACATTCACACAAATTTGGCTCTGATTTACTTCATTTGGACTGAGTGGAAGTCGCACGGGGGAAGGGGGTGGAGGGAAGGAAGAAAGTACTATATTTAGGTATTGAATATTTGAATTTCTTTTCTTGACTTTGTACACCGTATATCCTAATTACAACCCATCTAGGGTTGAAGGGTGTGCTTTATAAAAAAATGTCCGTGTTAAGCTTCGTTCTTGCACACAGATATTTGCCGTGAGAAACTGGAGCACACGCAGAACAGGATTCGCGGTACTGTGCATGCCTTCTTTGGTAAGAGGACAGACACGTCAAATAACTGGTTTGATGCTTTCACGGATATGATGACACCTGCGATTTAAGATAAACGGAGTGCTGCGATTGAGTACTAACGTTCACCGAGTGGTGGAACCCTTCAGATCCTGAAGACTACAAGAAAGCACAGTCCAACAAATTGTGTTAACGTTGTGCAAATGATTATTGGCTCCAGCTTAGCGAGAGCATGCGGGGTGCAGCGCGAACAGGCAACACAAGGCAAATATACGATGGTATAAAGACAGCCCTTGGTCCCCAAAAAAGTAACACAGCTAAAAAACATCAGTTGAGAGAAGCGAACCGATAAAAGTCAGTAGATGGTGAGGTGGGTCGAGCACAACTCTGAGCTTTGCACAAGAGAAAATACCGTCACATCTGCAGCCCTTCTTGCTGTCAAATGTTTGCCAATTATGGGAGATCTGGATGCTGAGCCAACATTGGACGAAATCAGCAAGACCATTGTAATGCACCATGCAGTAATGGAATTCCCTCCCGATTTAATAAAATGCGGAAAGAGCACGCTGTTACATTCCCTGCATATGGTGCTGTGCTAGTGCTGATGAAGAGACAGCTATTCTTCAAGACATGTGAGATGCCAAAATTGTAAGACTGTATAAAAATAAAAGACAAAGAAGTGATAGCAGTAACTACAGAGGATCTATCTTCTTATTATTGTTGGAAAGGTTTTTTGCCAAAGTCATCTTGATGCGACTACACATGTTAGTTGAGCACATACATCCAGAGTCGTGGAGTGTATTCAGAGCTGGTAGATGAAAAACAGACATGAACTTTTCTAATCGCCAGCTTCAGGAAAAATTAATAGAGCAGACAATAAATCGCCTTTTTAGACCTTGCAAAAGCATGTGTCCTGGTCAGCAGGGATGGACTATTCAGAATATTCCTGATAATAGGGTACCCACACCAAATTGCTGCAAACGATAAAGCCATTCCATGAAGACATGAAGGATACAGTCCAATGTGCAGGAAGCACATCACAGCTTTTTGACATACGCAATGACGTTAGACAAGACTGCGCCTGGCTCCAACCCTCTTCGAGATCTCCGTCGCTTTGCTCTTGAAACATGCACCACTTCACATACCTGAGGTCTGCCATCAAAGACAATCTTTCCCTGCACACAGAAATTGACAGCCGCACTGACAAAGCTGCAGCCACCTTTGCTCACCTCCCAACACGTGTTTGGGGAAGCTACCAACTGACAATGAAGACCAAAGCTGCAGTATATAACCCCTGCGTCACCAGCAGTCACCCAACTGTTCTTTTGCCATCTGCCAGTTACCGCAAAATCCAGATCAACAAGCTGTTTTGTCAGATTCCACTAGATTCCATTTCTGTTTTGCGATTTCGATGTTTTCATAACCCAATCTATTGCTAGTAAGAAAAGAAATGGAGACAAGAGGCATCCCTGTCTCACACCCGTTCTAATCCTAAACGATTCTGTAAGCTTTCCTTCATGAAGAACTCTGCATGTCATATCTTCATAGGTCTTCGTTATTAAGTTAATGATCTTCGTGGGAACTCCATAATGCCTCATCAATTTCCAAAGCGATTCTCTGTCTACACTGTCAAATTCCTTTTCATAGTCCACGAATCCGATGTATAGCGGTGAATTCCATTCCAGACTTTGTTCAACTATTATTCTCAATGTGGCTATCTGGTCTGTACAGGATCTGTTTTGTCGAAAACCTGCTTGTTCATCTCTCAGTTGCTTGTCTATGGACTCTTTTAATCTCTCCAGGATGATCCTGTTTAATACTTTTGTTGGCACTAATAGTAACATTATTCCTCTATAATTTGTGCACTCTTGTAAGTTTCCCTTCTTAGGCAACTTGACCAGATATCCTTCCTTCCATTCTGCTGGTATTTCCTCTCTCTCCCAGACTTTGCCAAGTAGTTTGTATAATATCTCTGTAGAGGTATCAATATCTGTTTTGATGGCCTCTGCTGGAATGCAACCTGAACCAGCTGCTTTTCCGTCTTTCAGAAGCTTTATGGCTTTCTTTATTTCTTCTCTACTTGGTCGTTCACAGCTGATTTGTAGTACCTCTTCTGCTGGCTGGATGTCTGGGGGAATTAGATGGAGATGGTCTGTTGAGAAGTTCCTCAAAACGTTCTGTCCATCTCTTCATTTGTTCTTGTATATTACTAAGCATTTTTCCATTCTTATCTTTTATTAGGCCATTTGTTTGGTTATATTTCCATGTTAGCTTCTTTGTGTTGTTGTACAGGTCACTTATATTTCTTTTGCTGCAGCTTCCTCTGCTTCCCTTGCCAAATCATCAATATATTTTATCTTGTCTCTTTTGATGTTTCTTCTTACTTCTTTGTTTGCTTCTATGTGCACTTCCTGAGCCTTGGCTTTGGAGCTTCTGATTTTGCTTCTATTTAAATCTGCTTTCTTGTTTTTCTTATCTTCTATCTTACTTGTCATAATTTGAATCTGAATTAACAAAACGATCATATTTTCCGTGCTTAAAATCTAGAGTAAAAAGTCGAAATTTAAGGACCAATCAGAAAGCTCATTTTCTAGTGTCTGCGAAGATACCTTTCATTATAAGCAAAAAGGGCCTAATCTGTGTTTTTGACGGGAGGGAGTTATTTTATTTCTCTAAGACTGGCAATAAATAAAAATAAATACATAGTTAGCATAACATAACTTTATAAATAGGTACAACGCCAACCGCATAAAAGCAAGTTAAGTAAGAGAAAAATTTATTTTAGTAATATTTGTACATCAGGGAAATACCCGATTTAATTAATTAAAAAATTAATTATATTAACATGCAAGGAAATAGCGCAAGAATAAACATATAGAAAGATAGAAGTAAATTAGCCGTTTTATTATCATTTTAAATAATTAAAATCGGTCCAATAATAACTATAATATAAATTTAATAAGTTTATTCACTTTGTACAGGCAAGTTATAAAACCGTGTAGGTAAGATTCTTTAAAATATTTTGAGCTATGCTCTGATTGGCTAGTCGTATCGTTATGAATAGCACTGGGAACCTAGGAAGGCCGTCATAACCAACAACTCCATGTACATGGTAGATGGTTGAAAGGAGTGTGCTACCAAAAAAAGTAGCAAACACATTAAATAAGGAAGGCCGTCACAAAATTTTTTAATTCAAACCAAGCTGCACGCAATATAGCAGACGGTACATGCCACATCTTTTGCCGTTCTGAACTGAAAGCAAATCTAGAGAGCCATTTGACGGCCTGTCAGCTTGTGTATTGTATCCCTGATGGTAAGATAGATACATACATATATATATATATATATATATATATATATATATATATATATATATATATATATATATATATATATATATATATATATACGTGTATGCATATTTGTGTATATTATTAATCAATTAAAATCCTGGGCTGATAACATCAAAGAATGGGCAGGACACGGTTTTTCCACACTTGTACGCATTGCTGAGGATAGAGAGCAGTGGAGGACCCTGTCTGCTCATGCTTCCACCATGGCACCCCTACGACCCATGACGGGTTACGGGCTGAGATGAGATGATGATTAATCAATTGCCTGTGTGTCATTATTTAGTCTTTACTGGGAAATCCTGTGTTCAAGAGGACCTTTTACAAGAACTCTGAGACACAGTAATAAGGGAATAGGGTTAGAAAACCTGTACATAAATTATTTACAGGGTGTACACATCTGAAAACGGAAACACCTTGTACAGATAATGGGTAAACCATAGCATATGACATGTATGCAATACATACTTAAAATTATATTGCAAAGAGCTACACGTTTGTTGTATAGCGATTTAATGTACAGTTTGCCTGACAAAACAAAATACAAGAAATAGTATGTTGTAAAGTATTTTATGTAGTACCTGCATTTATCAAACCACAGTTACAGCATCATAAATGGGACAATCATGGACCATATCAGGAATTTCTCATATCTTGGTCGTATAAAAACAGAAGACTGCAGATGGAAGACAGAAATGTAGCATGTAATAGGCAGGCAAAAGCTACATTTAGCAACATGAGACAGATACTAGTACTAACATCTGAACAACTAACTTACAATTTCAAATTGAAAATAATCAAAAGGTTTATATATATATATATATATATATATATATATATATATATATATATATATATATAGATATATATATATATATATATATATATATATATATATATATATGTGTGTGTGTGTGTGTGTGTGTGTGTGTGTGTATTCTTCATTATTGTGTGTGTGTGTGTGTAGAAACATTGACAATGAGCAAGCTATGAGAAGAAAGAACTAAAGCCTATGCGATGTGAATATATAGAAGAATAGCTCATTACTCCTGGAAGGAGAAGATAGCAAAGTAATACTAGAAAACGTAGATATCAAGAGATTGACAAACTTGAGTCTATCAGGGTCCACCATCAAGACAAGAGACAGACAACGTTGGCGGTCCATTTCAGCCGACCTTCAATGAAGAGATGAAGTTGCGAATAATTTTAATGCACTGTTGTCCTTCAAAAACATAATGACCATTTACCACATAAAAGGGCCAGCTGTAAGGCAGTTTAATGTAAACATTTCCCTCACAATTTTACTTTTTTAAAACAAAATATCCCGTTCAATCCTTGATGGGTTATAATTAACTTGTGGAATAATATATAACATTGTGGAATAATATAAATAATTTATAATTAACATATCTTCTTCTTTAATCCGTAGCCGCCGTCCGTCAAAGCAGTCAGTGGCCATCACGCCTAGTGGCGTCTTGTAGGGCAACAACAAATTGATTCCACTTTGATTGGTCGGTGGCCATCCTTCATACAGTGCCCCAACTCTGGTTCATTCTTTGCATCTCAGCCTCCACAGTCCTCCGCCAGGTTGTTTTAGGTCGGCCTCTCTTTCGTTTTCCTTCAGGGGTCCAAAGCATAGCTGTTCTTGTGATGGCATCGGGGTCTCTTCTGAGGACATGGCCAACCCAGCTCCAGCGTCTGCCAGCTATGATGGTGTGCATGTCCTCTTGCTTGCTCCGAGTAAGCAGATCTTGGTTGGTGATGGTATTCGGCCAAAAGATTCGGTGAATTTTTCTTAGGCATGTTGTGTGAAAAGAGGACAATTTCGACATTTCCTTCTCTGTAACTCTCCAGCATTCCGCACCATAGAGAAGCACAGAAAGCACACAGCTCTGATATAATCTTAATTTTGTGCTTGTGCTGTATTGAGAGGACTTCCAGATGTTGTTTAGGCTAAAGAAGGCTGTTCTTGCCTTATTCATTCTGATGTTGATGTCTTTGCCTGCCCCGCCATCTGGTGTTACTATGCATCCTATGTATGTGAAGGTGTCTGTCTGTACCAGTTGCTGATTCCTTACTGATATGGGCTCAGGGTTGCTCACATTGAACGTCATGACCTCTGACTTCTTTAAATTCATGTTCAAGCCCACCTGCTGGCTAAACTTGTTTAGTCTATCCGTTTTTTCCTGGATGTGTTGATGTGAATGTGCTAGTAGTGCAATGTCATCTGCATATTCCAGATCTTCCAATGTAGAAAATGTAGTCCATCTTATTCCTCTTGGACTGCCCTCTGTTTTCTGGCGCATCACCCAGTCTATGACTGTTAGAAATAGAGTGGTTGATAAGGGGTATCCCTGTCGTACTCCTGTCTTCACCTCAAAGGTTAGGTTGCTCTGCCCAACACTACACGTAAAGTTGGCATAGAGGCTTTTTATGATTGACACTATGCATCTTGGAATTCCATAAGCCCTCAGTATTTTCCATAAACTGTCCCTATGTATGCTGTCAAAAGCCTTTTCAAAATCAACGAAATTAATGTACAGCTGTCTTTGCCATTCTGAGCACTGCTCTATAATGTTCCTGAGAGTGAATATATGATCTACACATCTTCTGTTCTTTCTAAATCCTGCTTGTTCCTTTCTCAGCTTGTGGTCTACTGCTTTTGAAATTCTCTGTATAATTATCCTGCCTAGTATTTTGCTGGGAACTGAGAGAAGAGTGATTCCTCTCCAATTATTGCAGTCTGCAAGATCTCCCTTCTTGGGCAATTTGACAATTATTCCTTTGTTCCACTCTGATGGTGTTGTCCCAGTTTTTCAGACTTGTGCAAATAGTGGTTCTAATAGTTCTGCTGCTAGCTCAGGGTCTGTCTTAAATAGCTCTGCATTTAAGTTATCATGTCCAGGAGCTTTTTAGTTCTTTAACCCTTTGATTGCTGTGATAATTTCTTCTTTTTGTGGAATGTCTGTATTTACATCTAGATCGTTTTCAGCCTCAGGAACATTCAATTGTGTCTCTGGTGGTTCCTTGTTCAGAGTTTCTCTGAAGTGCTCTGCCCATCTTGTTTCCTGTCCCTCTGCTGTCGTGATGAGGTTTCCTTGCTTATCTCTTACTAATGTAATATTGTTTGCACCTCGTTTTCCGCTGATGAATTTAGTTATTTTGTATACTGTGCTTATAATTAACATATAGTGGAATAAATTGAAGACAACAATATCAGATTTCTTATATCCAAATTATATTCTTCAGTCATCCACTCAGTCCAAATATAGCAAATCAAAACCAAAGTTGTGTGAATCAATTTGTGTTATACCCACCTTTCAATAAACAAAGAAACAATTTTAAAAATACTAACACAAACAAGAATAAAAACAAAAAAACAAAATAAATAAATTAAAAAACAAAGCAAAGTAAAGTCTCTCACAACTGCCCTGCTGTTAATAAAGTGGAAAGTGATGAGAAAGCCCAGAGGCTTCCGAGATTCATCAAATCCACCAACTACCTGCCATCATCTACACGAGTACACTGTCAGATTTCCCTTACCTCCCCATTTCAAGAAATAAACAAACAATAACAATAAAAAGCAAAAAAAAAAAAAACGAATAAAAACAGACAAACACAAACTAAAATGAAGTCTCTCATAACTGCTCAGCTTCCAACAAGGTGAAAATGGGTGAGAAAGCCATGGGGCGGCAGAGATTACATCAAATCCACCAGTTATCTGCCATCAGCCATACAAGTACCCCATCAGAAAACCTCTTTTCCTCACTCCATCATTAATCTTTATATATTAATTTTAGTTCTTGTTATGATGATAGGAAACTCTATACAATAATAGCCCCTTCAGTCATAACTGACTATGGGAATGCGCCCCTGAGGTGATAGCCCTCAGCTGCTTATTTTCCTGGTGCTCCTTTCGACGTTTTCTCCCCTCCTCTGCTTGTTGTGTGAGCCTCTCTTCGCCCAATCTGAGGTGGCGTCGTAAATAGCATCGCCACTTAGTGCGATCGCAGCTTCATCCTCCCATGTTGCTGGATCCATGTCCAGTGCCCTCATATCTCTCTTGCACACATCTTTGAACCTCAGCTGTGGTCACCCAACTGTTCTCTTGCCATCTGCTAATTGTCCGTAGAAGATATCTGTTGGGATGCGACCATCTTCCATGCGGCGAACATGACCAAGCCAGCGAAGTCTGCGCTGTCTAAGCAGTGTATACATACTTTGAACGCCAGCACGTGACAACACCTCGACATTTGTCACTTTATCTTTCCACGAAATGCCTAGGATGCGGCGTCGACACCGTAAATGGAAGTTATTGAGCCTTCTTTCTTGCTTAGCATAGGTCGTCCAGGTCTCGCTGCCATATAGGAGTGTGCTGGTGACGCAGGCATTATATACCGCAGCTTTCGTCTTCATTGTGAGTTTGGAGTTTCCCCAAACACGCGATGTGAGGCGGCCAAAGGTAGCTGCAGCTTTGCCAATGCGGCTGTCGATTTCTGTATCCAGTGAGAGTTTGTCATTGATGGTAGACCCTAGGTATGTGAAGTGGTGCACCACTGCCAATTCATAGTTATCGATAGTGATAATGCCCCCACATCCTGACTCAGCACATTCGTTTTCTTTAGACTTATTTTGAGGCCAAAGTCCTTGCATGATTTAGTGAAGCGATTCATCAAGTTCTGAAGCTCCTGTTGGCTTTAAGTGACGACTGCAGCATCATCAGCGAACAACAAGTCTCTTATAGTGACCCTTCTGATTTTTGTTTTTGCCCTCAGCCTTGAAAGATTAAACAGACGGCCATCTGACCTAGTGTGAAGGCATATTCCTTCAGTTGCATCTCTGAATGCATGTTTCAAGAGTAAGGCAAAGAAGATCCCGAAGAAGGTCGGAGCCAGAACACAGCCTTGTTTAACGCCACTTCGTATGTCAAAGGGCTGTGACGTGCTTCCAGCATATTGGACTGTTCCCTTCATGTCGTCATGGAATGACTTTATCATTTCCAGCATTTTAGAAGGGCAGCCTATTTTCAGGAGGATTTTGAAGAGTCCATCCCTATTAACCAGGTCAAATGCTTTTGTGAGGTCTATAAAGGCGATATATAAAGGCCTTTTCTGCTCTCTTGATTTTTCCTGAAGCTGGCGGACAGAGAAGTTCATGTCTGTTGTTGATCTACCAGCTCGGAATCCACACTGTGACTCTGGATATATGCGCTCAGCTACCTTGTGTAGTCGCATTAAGACGACTTTGGCAAAAACCTTACAAACAATACTAAGAAGAGAGATGCCTCTGTAGTTATTGCAATCACTTCTGTCTCCTTTATTTTTATACAGTGTTACAATCTTGGCATCTCGCATGTCTTGAGGAATACTTATCTCTTCCCAGAACTGGCACAGCATCCTATGCAGTGGATGTAATAGCGTGCTCTTACAGCATTTGATTAAATCAGGAGGAATCCCATCACTGATTGGTGCTTTGCCAGAGGCCAAGCTATCAATGGCCTTGCTGAGTTCCTCTAATGTTGGTTCGGCATCCAGTTCCTCCATAGTTGGCAGACATTTGACAGCATCAAGGGCTGCAGACGTAACGGTATTTTCTCTAGCATAAAGCTCAGAGTAGTGCTCGACCCACCTCTCCATCTGCTTACCCTTATTGGTTAGCTTCTCTCCGCTGATGGTTTTTAGCGGTGCCGTCTTACTTTTTTGGGGGCCAGGTGCTTTGTTTATACCGTCATACATTTGTTTAATGTTGCCTGTTTGCGCTGCGATCTGGATGCTCTCACTGAGCTGGAGCCAATAGTCATTTGCACAGCGTCGAGCAGTTTGTTGAACTTTGCTTCTCGTAGCCTTCAGGATCTGTAGGGTTCTAGCACTCGGTGAACGTTTGTATTCATTCATAGCACTGCGCTTAGCTTCAATGACAGGTGCCATCACATCTGATGAAGCATCAAACCAGTCATTTGACTTTGCCGTTTTCTAACCAAAGGTGGCAAGTGCAGTACTTTGAATGGTGTTCCCTAGATGCTCCCAGTTCTCTGTAATAGTATCACCATGCTGAGCGCTTTCTTGAAGGTCGCAGTAAATTGGGCGATCATGACAGGGTGTGACATCTTGCTGGTATCAATGCGTGGTTTCCCTTCATGTCTGACACGATAGAGTTTTCTTGGTTGTGCTACTGATTTTGCAACAAACCAAGGAGTGATCTGTATCACAGTCTGCACTATGGTATGAGCGCGTGGAGAGCACAGACCTGAGAAGTGGCCTTCTGACGAGAATCAGGTCCAGTTGGTGCCAGTGCTTGGATCGTGGGTGTCTCCATGACACCGTATGCTGGGGTTTTGTCTGAAAGTAGGTGTTGGTCACGCAGAGGTCATGGTGGACACACAGCTCTAAGAGCCGTTGTCCTTTTTCATTCATCTTGCCAATACCAAACCTGCCCAGACATGAAGGCCATGAAACATTATCGGAACCCACTCTAGCGTTAAAGTCACCAAGGAGAACAAGCTGTTCTTGCCCAGGTATGCTTTTGATGACTGCTGCTAGATTCTCGTAGAACTCATCTTTAGCTTCTGAGGCAGAGTACAGAGTAGGAGCATACACACTGACAAGGGTGATGGGACCTGTGCTAGTTTGCAGGCGGAGCGTTAACAGGCGTTCTGATCCATTCTCACCTGGTTCAACCATTTTAGTTAGCGATTTTTTGACCGCAAAACCTACTCCGTGTTCTCTAGTTTTATTAAGATCTTTCCTTTGCCAATAAAATGTGCAATCCTTCTCGCTCACCGTTCCAGAGCCCGCCAGGCGCGTTTCCTGAAGTGCAACTATATCCACCTGAAGTCGTTTAAGTTCATCATTAATTATGGCTGTCTTCCTTACATCGTTTACATCCTGTAGGTTTTCGGATAGTCCAGTCAACATAGTCCGGACGTTCCAGCATCCCAATCTGAGAGTTTGCTCATTTCTATTCTTCTGATAATTGCTTGGTGCAAAATTTTCTGTCCACAGTTCGGGTTTGACCCTAATCCCCATGCACCCAATGGGGAAAGCAGACAGTGGCGGGACAACACCTTACTGACTGGGGGCTGCCCAGCTTGAAGCGGGCGGTAGCTGTCCAGTGAGATCCTAGAACCTCTCCCACTGTCGGAAGTAGCCCCTGGCGCCATGCTCTACGCCAATTGGGCAAAATGCTTATAACCGGTAACTGCTACTTCCCGTGTTTTGCCGACACCTATAGGGTGAAGCTGGAGTGTCCTCTCCAGGGCGCGAGCTTGAGCACAGTTATATGGAGATCAAGCTGTTGCCCATGCAGCATGTTCCCCCTCTCCACACAGCTGGTAGATCCAAAGGAACGGCAGTAGCCGATACAGTTTGGTACCAGCCACGTCGCAGGAGTTGCCAGAATAATGTCGAATCGACATTAGACTGCCTTAAGGACTCCGACTCCGGATTTATCCTCAGGGTTTACTCCCGAAGCCAATTCCATAAATGGATATTCCCGCAAGGCAGCGGTGGTTTGAATTCAGAGTTCCTTCTCTTAGATAAGCTACAAACCAAGGATCACGAGCCATATCTGCCCGAAGCTGCTGGTTTTAAGGCGCCAGTCGCTCGCCTTTGCCCCTTCTCCCGTCAGTGAAAACAGTTCCGCCGGGCTCAAATTGAGCCACACGTGAAGGCCGGGAGCTGGACTTGGTTGTCAGAGGCTGCTTGAGGCGCGTGCCATAGAAGCATTTATCTGCAGTGAGAGCTTATCCTCACTACAACTCCCGGCTGTAACAACCTTTGGAACTAAACTCTATACAGAGCGATACAAAAAGAGGCAATCTGATCATCAGAAGGAGTCACCTCGTCGAACAAGTGTTTCGGCCCATTATTCTCCTTTACAATCTAAGGGGGGCGGGCCCACCTGGGTCATGACTCCCAAGTGTCTCAGCCTCCTGTTGTCTTGTGTATACTATTTAACTAAATTGTTTAATTCTCTAAGTCTGTCTATTCTTAACACGTTTTACACAGTTAGGTAATTAATCTAATATTGCTTTTCTCTGTTGTTCATAACAACACAAGAAAACAATAGGTCTAGTATGTCAGGATAGATAGAGGATAGAGAGCAGTGGAGGACCCTGTCTGCTGATGCTTCCACCATGGCACCCCTACGTCCCATGACCGGTTACGGGCTGAGATGATGATGAGTATGTCAGATATCTTGGTTAAAGTCGAAATGTACATCGTACGTTTGTTTGAAATGCGATACGTTTTCGTAAACTCCGATGCCGAGTACAAATTAAACGATCTTCGCAATAAGAACTGATGGCGTTCAGGCTGAACACATAGGCCTAGGCTATACCTTTGTCATCTTCAAGTGTCGTGCCTTCTGGGGTAAGTGATCATGATGTTCACAATTTATTTAACTTCATGCTGTTTATCGATTTCGTGGTTAACTCTTTGAGGACGTAGGGGTTTTCCCATGTTTTACGCAAGGAATTGTTTGCGACTCAGGTTTTTCATAGGCCTATAGTGTTACCAAGCTTCGTCTGTTTAATTCAAATGTTATCTCAGTGTTAACATACGGCTGTGAGAGTTGGAAAATAACAAAATCATTGGAGAACAAGCTGAATACATTCGAGAACAAATATCTTAGAAACTCATGAACATCAGTTGGAAAGAATTCAAGACTAATCGACAAATAAGAGAAGACTCTAGGCAGAAATATGTCTCCGACTAGGCCTATATAAGGAAAAGACGATGGTCATATATCGGTCATGTCGTACGAATGCAAAACAACAGAATACCACTTAAGGCGCTCACTTGGGTTCCTGAGGGTAAGAGGAAAATAGGAAGACCAAAAGAAACACTCAGAAGAACAATAATAAGAGAAGGAAGAACGTTGGGCCTAAATAATGTGCAAGAGCTAAGAGGAGTGGCGTCACAACGAACAACCTGGAGAGCACTGGTTTCTGCCTTATGCGCTGTGTTTGGTGCTTAAAGAATTTATTATTATTATAGTGTTACCATGTAGGCTAAGTGTCAGTTATTTCAAAGTTTTTAACAAATATAGTCATGTTATATATAGGCCTATTTAAAAAGGTAAATGAATGAGGATTCTGAATATGTTCAGTTTATAAATTTATAATTTTTTTTATGAGTATAAAATAGCTGGAGACTGGGAAGAAAAAAATTTGACAAATAAAAAAACCAAAACATATCAGAATTACCCACTGAAGATAGCTAATCGATCAGTTGTGTTATCTAAGATACACATTTTTGTAAACTACATCCATTTGGAAATGAAATATATATGGTTCAAGTTAATACTCTAATTACTTTTCAATTGGCATCAAGAAAAGGAAAGACACTCTATTGTCACAAATTTTCTGCGACACAGGTTTTTCATATAGCCTAGTGTTACCATGTAGGCCTAAGTGTCAATTATTTCAAAGTTTTTAACTAATATAGTCATGTTATACATATTTAAAAAGGAAAATTAATGAGGATTCTGAATAAGTTCAGTTTATAAATTTAAAATGTTTTTATGAATATAAAGTAGTTAGAAACGAGGCAGAAAAATATTTTACTAAACAAAAAACAAAACAAACATATCAAACTTACCAATTGAAGACATCTAATCCATCAGTAACATCAGTTTTCCTGTGAAGATCAAATTATACAAATCACTTGTATTATTGTTAGGTTCGTTTTGAGGGTGTAAACCGCTGACCAGAGGATGTCGCTGGTATCGAAATGTCAACGGTCCAACACGGGCGATTCTATTTAGGTTTGAAAATAAAACGTGAATGTCTTTCCACTGGAACGTGAACTCCTGGAACTTTAATAACAATCGGGCACACCAACGAGTGCCAACACTGGTATGGACGAACTCGTTATGTCGACTTGAAACAACATTTTATTTGGACGAAATACGTGGACGAGCAAAGACAGGGAAAAAACAGTACTTGCATCAATGGTTTCATAGTTCAAAATACATGGCTCACATATAGAAATACATTACTTGCAGCATCAAAGTTCATTCAATGATCTAACGGTTTGACCTTGCGTTGAGGAACAAACTTCTAAGGTCATCTGTACAACGAATCTTCGTATGTCTATTTCGACCCTGTCCTGTAACATTACCCTGGTACATATTGATTCTGGTACCTTCAAACATTATTGATTCCTGCATACATTCTGTCTGAGAAGACAACATAAAGTTAATTACGATACTTGATTCATCTCTCTCTTGATCGTCGTGTCACGTATGACGGCGTTCCAATACTTCATATCAATTAGCCGAACTGACGGAGCATTAACATCCTTTAAATTATTAGGATAGCTTCAGTGCAGCATCGAGTTGATCCATTATAACCCCTTAACGAGAAGGGACTAGCTAGATACCAATGCCGGATACAGTCACTGGAAAAATCATAACAATAATATTCAATTATAACAACATCTGGCTCTGACTTACGTAGGAAGTAAGCCGACAATGGCTTCTATTCAGAAGTCATGTCCCAGAAATACACTTGCCCCAAATGATGGGTACACAATAAGAAATCAACAGACTCCATGTCTGGATATGAGATGCGGCTTGCTTCATTCACGCTGCTACGTCATCTGGCTTGTTTAGATACAAGCGCGCCCGAATTCCCATACACCAAATTGTGCATATGCGTGCGTGACAGATGACAAAAACTAACACCCACATAAGTTGGTGCGTAAAGTTTATTACAGAGGTAGGACCACATATTAAAAAATATGAGACTACCCTCATCTGTAAAAGACTGTAACGGCCTACGAAAAGAAGGCTACAGTTTCCTTACCAATCCCCCCAAAAAAATTAATTATATTAATTTTTTTCTTTACTACTCGTGACTAGAGTTGATTCAAGTGTACATAATCATATTTTATAAATATAACATGTCATAGAATCATTAAAACATAAATATGAAATTTAAGTCAACTCAAATAAACAAAAGGTATGCACAAAAGCATACACCCACAATTGACCACCTTTGGTACAATGTGGTAAATGAAATAAAATCATGTATTAGAAATATTGAATTAAACCGAATAGAAATGCAAATGAAAAGAGAATGTAAAAACCAATGAATAAACAGAAAAGAGATGGATATGTCTTAAAAATGACAAGTGAAAAAAATGAAAGAATACAATTTAAACACATGTATAGATCAACACACTTAACCGTGTATCTAAATTTCCTTTGTGGTACTAATTAAAGTACTAATGTTAAATCACTGCTCTTAAAGAGTGATAAATATTAAATTTCGACAATCGAATTAAATATTTCATAGTGACCTAACTTAATTCTTATACTAATTAACTAAGTATCAAAGGTTACTAATCCACTGAATTATTTATTTAAAATATAACAATGTCATTATATTCCTTAGATTAAGAAAGTTCCATTGTCCTGTTAGGAAACAGTTAAAATTATACCAAGTTCCGTACCATGAAAAACAACCTATTTGTTCGCAATGTTATTTCGTTAAGAAAATATAATCCCTTTCCAAGGTTAGCCGTATTTGGGAAAGAAAATCACTAAAGTGCTTTGCTGATTGCGGTAGCAACGTTCGAAAACGTAATCTGTATTCATTTTCCGTCATTTGGAATTTAGTAAGAAGAGCAGCTCTAAGCGCGTCATAATTATTCTTTTCAATAGTACTGGTAGTATGATAAACTGCCAAAGCATCCCCTGTGAGTAATCTAGATAAATATGTACAATATAGTGCTTTATCCACATTATAAGACCTACAAGTGGCCTCAAATCTATCTAAAAAGAATATTACATCGTCAGACGGAGGATTAAATTTAGATAATTTAAGGTGAACTTCCTTAAAATTATCATGTCTGGATGAAGATTGGCCTTCGAAAGTTCTCTGAGAATTAGCTTCTTGAGTCATACTTGCATAACAGGAGAACTAGAGTCACTCTTGACGGTCTGCAGAGCAGAAAAGTGTTGCTCCATCAGGGGGTACCTCAAGGAGGAGTAATTTCCCCAACACTCTTCCTTGTTTACATCAATGACCTGGTGAAAGATCTCCCTGCAGGAGTGAAAGCTGCCTTATATGCAGATGACCTAGTACTCTGGTGCGCTGATGAAAATGTCACCACAGCAAATTATAGAATGCAGCGGGCAGTAGACATGCTAGTGTCATGGGCAGAGAAATGGCTTATCACAATAAACACAGACAAAACCTCCACAACACTGTTCTCCCTCGCCCCCAAGGACAAATCAGCTAACATACACCTAGGGACAACCGTTATCAAGGAAGAAAGCTACCCCACCTATCTTGGGGTGACATTTGACCAAAGGCTTACATGGAATAAGCATATTGAAAATGCAGAAGGAAAGGCCCGAAGACGACTAGGCATACTCAGAAAATTAGCAGGTACCAACTGGGGAGCAAATGAACGAAATCTAAAGAAGATTTATAATGGAGTAATAAGACCACACTTAGAGTTTAGCTCAGCAGCATGGTCATCAGCTGCTAACTCACATCTGCAGTCTTTGGACAAGGTGCAAAATCAAGCTCTCAGGCTCATTACAGGAGCCATGAAAACTACACCAATAACAGAGATGCAGAAGGTTGCTGGATTACAGACACTGTCCCATAGAAGAGACACAAAAACCATGATCCAGATGGAAAAGTACAACAGTATGCCAATGCACCCAATGAAGGCAAGACTAGATGATCTGGCATTGGGACGTCTAAAGCGTAGCAGCTTTGTGCATCGGGGAAAAAGACTTATAAGACAGCATCAAGAAGACCTATCCATGAAGACAACACCACTGAAGCCCACCCTATACCCTGTACCATGGGAGCAGGCCAGCAGTGCCCTCCAAATTAATACATCAGTCAGTGGTCTCACAAGTGGATGTGAGTATAATGATCTGCAAAAACGAACTGCTACATTGAGTATGATCCAAGAAAGCTATCCCGAACAATCATGGATACATGCCTATACAGATGGATCAGCAACTAATGCTGTTAGGAATGGAGGTGCCGGTATCTTTATCTCATATCCTGACAACCACTATGAGACTAGGCACATTCCCACTGGTAAATTCTGTTCCAACTATACAGCTGAGGTTCAAGCTCTAGAGCAAGCTGCAAATATGATTTATAACACCAACTCTGACTGCCACCAGGTAGTCATCCTCACAGATGCACTGTCTGTCCTGCAAGCTCTCAAGGGTGGTAAACTCCTGCATCTGAGAAATAAACTAAACAAGGTAGCTGCCAAAAAGAGAACCATACTTCAGTGGGTACCATCTCATTGTGGTGTACCCGGAAATGAAAAGGCAGATAAACTTGCAAAAAAGGGAGGAGAATGTGAACAAGAAGATAATGAAGTCACATACTTTGAGAAAAAGAGAGCTATCCAGACTATCAGAAGAGTACAGAACCAACCCAAAGACGACTATCACACTCTCGACCGGCAGGGACAGATAACTATTTTTCGACTCAGGACAGGGCATAACAAACTGAATAAACACATGCACAAGCTACGACTGTCTGCTTCACCACTGTGCACATGTGGATTAAACGAACAAACTGCTGAGCATGTTCTACAGGACTGTCCTCTGTATGACCAGTTAAGAAAGATATACTGGCCCAATGACTCAACACTAAACTCAAAGCTATATGGTGTTAAAGAGGAACTTCAAACAACAGTCGAATTCATCATGAGAACTTGTCTGACGGTGTAATCATCAAAGATGCGATCGCAAGAAGAAGAAGAAGCTTCTTGAGTCAACCTAATTCTATCATATTATTCCTCTGCTAATTTCAGATCATGTTGTCATTTCCTTTCATTTTCCTCTGTTTCAAGTTGAAATTTCTTTGCATTTTCCTGAGCTATAAATTTCCGCTCTTCCATTTCTCTTTGCTTATTTTCCATTTCAATTTTAAGTAGTCTTTCTTTTTCCGCAGCATCTCTTTGCTTATTTTCCATTTCAATTTTAAGTTTCTCTTCAGCCTCCAATCTTTTCTGTTCTGCCTCACGCTGAAATCGTTTCTCTTCTAATTCAGCGGCTAATCTCATTTTTTTCTCATTTTCCTCAGCCTCAAATTTCATCTTCTTCTCATTTTCCACAGCACGTTTCTCTTCTAATTCAGCTGTTAATCTCATTTTTTTCTCATTTTCCTCAGCCTCAAATTTCAAATTTTCTAATCTTAATTTTTCAGCTTCTAATCTTTGAGCTTCCAACCTTTGAGATTCTTTATATTCCGACATAGCGAATTGTCTTACCTCTTCAGGAGGTATCTGAAGAGCTTTCGCTTGTTTAATGAAATAATCTAGTGAATACATTATGCTTTATAAGTAGTCACAATACTCTTAATTTCTAAAATGATAATTAATTAATGTAGCTTAATTATCCTTGTTAATTCACCAAGTGGCCTTCGTTCCTGTCCTAGAACGGTAAATTATTGTCATATAAATGTCAAATATATTAATAATTAATAAAGTAATTTATGCAATGAAATGTTATGAAAGCAACAACGTGATAGACAATAGAAACAATACTGACGAGACGAAATAATCAAAGACAAGTGAAAACAATCGCAGAAATCAAATAAAATAAAAATGTGAAACTAAAATAGGATGTCGTAAAGAATTACGATGACAACTGCGATAAGATAATAAACAAGACAATGAACAACACAGTGTATAAACATAGGTTTTGTAAAAAAACTCAACGATAGTCAGGTGAGAATGGACAATAATCACAAACAAGATACATCATAAAACTAAGGTACGAATAAAAATAACTACAAAAAACAACAATTAAAAACTTGACGGAACAACTAAACAGTCAGGTGTCACAGACCACCAGACACAGTGGACCTAGAATCCTTCTACGCTCACGCGTAGGAACATTCCACTGAGGGAAGTCTGCAAAATAATTCCTATAGAACACTTACAACGGACCTGTGGTGAAACTGGTATGTTTCCGAAGTAAGCCGCCGTTCCCAACCTCCCACGATAAACATAGAACATGAAACATGAATAAAAAAGTAGTGGACATATTACTAAGAGAAGGCACAGCTAAATGTAGAACGGTGTAAACATGACACGACGTTTTTACTTATCTCAACCGATTAAAAAAAAGGATATCCCTCGCATCCGGGACTGCATGCATGAGCCTTGTAAAAACTATAGATGTAACACTATGACAGTGTCCGATGTTGCAACTTGAAGATGAAGTCCAACGTCGTCCTTGACCTTGAGACAACCGTCGACTTGATAGGAAGAGTAAGCTTACGTTTCCTTTCGAAGATGGAGGTATTTCTCTTCAATCGACTTATTTGATTGTTAGAACGTTCCCTGCTTGAAAATTGTAGTTTCCAAAACCCACTGGTTCCACCATTTCTGTTAGGTTTGTTTTGAGGGTGTAAACCGCTGACCAGTGGATGTCGCTGGTATCGAAATGTCAACGGTCCAACACGGGCGATTCTACTTAGGTTTGAAAATAAAACGCGAATGTCTTTCCACTGGAACATGAACTCCTGGAACTTTAATAACAATCGGGCACACCAACGAGTGCCAACACTGGTATGGACGAACTCGTTATGTCGACTTGAAACAACATTTTATTTGGACGAAATACGTGGACGAGCAAAGACAGGGAAAAAACAGTACTTGCATCAATGGTTTCATAGTTCAAAATACATGGCTCATATATAGAAATACATTACTTGCAGCATCAAAGTTCATTCAATGATCTAACGGTTTGACCTTGCGTTGAGGAACAAACTTCTAAGGTCATCTGTACAACGAATCTTCGTATGTCTATTTCGACCCTGTCCTGTAACATTACCCTGGTACATATTGATTCTGGTACCTTCAAACATTATTGATTCCTGCATACATTCTGTCTGAGAAGACAACATAAAGTTAATTACGATACTTGATTCATCTCTCTCTTGATCGCCGTGTCACGTATGACGGCGTTCCAATACTTCATATCAATTAGCCAAACTGACGGAGCATTAACATCCTTTAAATTATTAGGATAGCTTCAGTGCAGCATCGAGTTGATCCATTATAACCCCTTAACGAGAAGGGACTAGCTAGATACCAATGCCGGATACAGTCACTGGAAAAATCATAACAATAATATTCAATTATAACAACTTCTGGCTCTGACTTACGTAGGAAGTAAGCCGACAATGGCTTCTATTCAGAAGTCATGTCCCAGAAATACACTTGCCCCAAATGATGGGTACACAATAAGAAATCAACAGACTCCATGTCTGGATATGAGATGCGGCTTGCTTCATTCACGCTGCTACGTCATCTGGCTTGTTTAGATACAAGCGCGCCCGAATTCCCATACACCAAATTGTGCATATGCGTGCGTGACAGATGACAAAAACTAACACCCACATAAGTTGGTGCGTAAAGTTTATTACAGAGGTAGGACCACATATTAAAAAAATATGAGACTACCCTCATCTGTAAAAGACTGTAATGGCCTACGAAAAGAAGGCTACAATTATCTATTCTCTTGTATGGGTGTGAGGGCTGGACACTCACTGCAGATACGGAGCAAAGGATTCAGGCTTTCGAGCATAAATGTTATAGAAGAATTTTGTGCATTTGCTATAAAGAACACAAAACAAATGTCTATGTTAGAGAGAAGATAAACACCTATGCAGGCCACCAAGAACCACTTTTGTCAGTAGTGAAACGTCGAAAGCTTGCCTGGTTTGGGCATGCAACTCGTCATGACTCCCTTTCGAAAACGATCCTCCAGGGAACAGTCGAAGGTAAACGGAGAAGAGGAAGGCAAAGAAAATCCTGGGCAGATAACATCAAAGAATGGGCAGGACACGGTTTTTCCACATTTGTATGCATTGCTGAGGATAGAGAGCAGTGGAGGACCCTGTCTGCTGATGCTTCCACCATGGCACCCCTATGACCCATGACGGGTTACGGGTTGAGATGAGATGAATCCATCAGTTGTGTTATCCAAGATAGAAATCACTGTAAACTACATCCATTTTGGAAATAAATCACACATCAAGTTTATACTCTAACTACTTTCAATGCGTCATTCAGAAAATAAAATACTCTACTGTCACAAATTTACAAATAATTGAAAAAGAACACTTCTTCTTCTTCTTGCGATCGCATCTTTGATGATTACACCGTCAGACGAGTAAAAAGAACACAAAATGTGATATATATGCTGAACTGCTCTCACAAAGAACACTATTTACACACACAATTAGAGATATTTACAACTTAACTTTAGTGTGCCATTTTAGGAAACATTCATCTATGTGCAGATGGGGGTGGCCAGTACATCCTGCTCAATAATAGTTTGTCCTTTTCCTGTCATCAGTTGTACTGCAAACTTTACACCTATTGAACTTAGTGCTTCTTTGCATTATATGTTTTGCACCCTCCAGTCTTTCCAATGGGTTGTCAGATAATTTACTTGGCCTTGGAGGATTTAGCATGCGGCTGATTTCAGGCATTGAGGATGCCGCAGAAGCACATAATTCTCTGATCGGTGTTTGTCTGAACAACTTTAACGTAAGCTGCGATTTTCCAACTCCAAATTGTCTTATCAATTTGTACAAAATGTAAGCGTTATAGGTGGCTTTTTCTAATATCCAAAAGAAAATCTTCCACCACTTCAAGAATTTTCTGTTGAAGAAGCCGTAATACCCTATCATCTGATCTGCCTTGTCGCAACCATTCATGTTATGGTTATATTCATGAAAGATCAGAGGTTTCTCCTTTCCATTCACCATTACAGGTACATCAAACCCATTTGTGGTAATAATTGTGACAGGTTATTCAGCTTTATTGTCCTTCCAAGCAGCAACTAGCATCCTTTGCTCCAAATTGATATAATACTTAGTCTCCATATGATTTAGGTTCAAAGACTTCAGCTACACCTCTACACCTCACGGTGGAAGGGGAACGATTAAGTAAGTAAGACTTCAGCTACTGTTGGAATCCGACTCTGTTCGCTTGAAGTGTTCCAGTGTAATATTGTTTCCATTTAAGCATTTCATTTACTAACAGTTTTGTAGTGTGCCACCTGTCAGCATAAATGTGATAGCCAGTTCCCAGACATTGGCATGAAAATGGATGCCCTGACCACAAAACACGAAACCAGAATTGGTTTTTGGAATGTTAGAACTATGAATGAGGCAGGAAAGCTGAGACAAATCACAGCAGAGATGAGGAACTACAAATTACATATCCTTGGAATAAGCAAGAGCAGATGGACAGGGATGGGGAGAATAAAAACAGCTACAGCGGAAACTGTACTTTATTCTGGTAGAGAGGATGGTCAGCACAATGAAGGTGTAGCCATTATCCTGAAGAAAGGAATGGAAAGGTCTTTACTGGAATGGAAACCCATCAATAACAGACTGATAAGAGCAAGACTGACAGGGAGATTCACCAACACCACAATTATACAATGCTATGCACCAACAAACGACAGCGATGAAGAGATCATGAATGAGTTCTATCAACATGCACAAAAGGAAATGGAAACTACACCCAGGTACGATCTTATTATAGTAATGGGAGATCTAAATGCGAAAGTCGGAGCACACAATAATTATAACGAAAGAGTAATGGAGAAATGTAGCAGTGGAACAGTAAATGAGAGTGGGGACAAATTAATAAGCTTCTGCAGTATTAACAACCTGGTCATTGGAGGAACACTTTTTCCACACAAAGAAATGCACAAGTTAACATGGGAATCACCAAATGGACGAGACAGAAACCAGATAGATCACATAATGATCAATGGCAGATGGAGACATGCACTACAAGACGTGAAAGTAAGAAGAGGCGCAGATGTGGGAAGTGATCATCACCTAGTAGTAGCAAGACTGAAGGTGAAACTCAGAGCTGCTTGACCAGTTGCAGTCAAACAGTAAAGATATAACATCACGAAACTTAAGGATCCCCTCACCAGAAAAGCTTTCATGGTCGACGTAAAGAGATGATATCAGATTACCAAAAGCCAGGAAAGAACAGAGGCCGATGATGTCGACCAGAGATTCAACACCATCTCAACGATATACAAGGAAAGCAGAAAGTCATGCTTGGGATTCCAGGAAAGAAAGCGCCAAGACTGGATAACACCAGATACGTTAAACACCATAGCAAAGAGAAAGGAAATGAAAAAAAAGAAAACAGAAGCTAAGTCTCCCAGGTTAAAGGCAATGTATAGTGAACAGTACAGTCAGCTGGACAAGAAAGTGTAACGTCTAACTCATGTTAACAAAAGGACATTTCTAGATGACCTTGCAAGAATGGCAGAGGCAGCACTGAGAAATGAACAAAGCACAGTATACAAAATAACTAAAATCATCAGCGGAAAATGAGGTGCAAACAATATTACATTCGTAAGAGATAAGCAAGGAAATCTCATCACAACAGCAGAGGAACAGGAAACAAGATGGCCAGAGCATTTCAGAGAAACTCTGAATAAGGAACCACCAGAGACACAATTGACAATTGAATGTTCCTGAGGCTGAAAATGATCTAGATGTTAATACAGACATCCCACAAAAAGAAGAAATCATCACAGCAATCAAAGAATGGAAAAGCTCCTGGCCATGATAACTTAAATGCAGAGCTATTTAAGACAGACCCTGAGCTAGCAGCAGAACTATTAGAACCACTGTTTGCACAAGTCTGGAAAACAGGGACAACACCAACAGAGTGGAGCAAAGGAATAATTGTCAAATTGCCCAAGAAGGGAGATCTTGTAGACTGCAATAATTGGAGAGGAATCACTCTTCTCTCATTTCCCAGCAAAATACTAGACAGGATAATTATACAGAGAATTTCAAAAGCAGTAGACCACAAACTGAGGAAAGAACAAGCAGGATTTAGAAAGAACGGAAGATGTGTAGATCATATATTTACCCTCAGGAACATTATAGAGCAGTGATCAGAAAGGCAAAGATAACTGTACATTAATTTTGTTGATTTTGAAAAGGCTTTTGACAGTATACATAGGGGGAGAATGTTCAAATGGATCAGCCACTATCTTGAAAATAGAACGGCCAGAGTCCAACTACAAGGACAGACCAGTAGGAAGATGGTATTGGAGCAGGGTGTTCCCCAAGGGGGAGTCCTGTCACCCACATTGTTCCTCACATATAAATGACATATCAGAGAATATTCCAAGAAGAATCCACAATGCCTCCTTTGCAGACGACTTAGCCCTGTGGATCTCAGAGGAATATATCTCTATGGCAAGCATTCGGATGCAGCAAGCCCTAACATCACTGGAGGAGTGGGCCAAGGCATGGCTAGTAAAGATAAATGAGGAGAAAACATCATTCACGGTGTTTTCTCTCTCTAACAAACCACAGATCTCCAAATTGGTGCTAAATGGGAAAAATCTACATCTGGATGAAAACCCAAACTACCTAGGCATTACCTTTGATCGCCACTTGACTTGGAAAACCCAGATTGAGAAAAACAGGACAAGAGCAAGGCAGAGAATGGCAATCATGAAAAAACTTGCTGGCACGGTTTGGGGAGCAGACGAGAGAGTACTAAAGAATCTATATACTGGGCGAGTGAGACCAGTCTTAGAATATGGCATTGCAGCATGGTCAACAGCCGCTAAGTCGAACTTTGACAAAATAAACAGAACCCAAAACCAAGCAATGAGAATCATAACTGGGGGCATGAAATCAACACCAATAAAAGAGTTGGAAAAGATTACTCACCTCCAGCCTATGGAGGATAGAAGAGATAGCAGAGCCCAGCAACAAGCCGAGAAATTCAGGAGGCTGATAGATCACCCAATGCACCAGAGGATAAATGGACTAGGAAGGGGAAGACTGAAGCGAAGCAACTTTGTAGAGACAGTCAAAACAAAGATGAGAGCAGACCCCATAAATGCAATATCAACCGCTACGCCAATATGTACTGCACACAAGCTACCAATTTGGAAACAACAGTGCTTCCCTGAAATGATAGAAAATGTTCCTGGTATTGAGAGAAAGAACAGTCAAACTGAAACAGAAAGGAGAGTCCTAACCACAAAATATATAGAGAAACATTACCCAAGCAACACCTGGATCCATGCGTACACAGATGGATCAGCAACTAATGCAACAGAAGATGGGGGTGGAGGAGTCTTCCTGAGCTTAAGCAATGGCACACAAAAAAATATAGCAGTCGCAACAGGGAAATTTTCAACTAACTTCAGAGCAGAGGCAGAGGCCATAAAAACTGCATCAGAAATTCTAATGACAGAAAAAAGCTCAGAGAGACCAGTAGTTATCTTCTCAGATGCGCTGTCAGTGATTACAACACTGAAAAGTCAAATAAATGCTGAACTGGATGACCTAAGAGTAACACTTCACAGACTATGTCAGCAATACAAAAGAGTTGTGATACAGTGGATCCCTTCTCACTGCAACATCCCTGGAAATGAAGAGGCTGACAGATTGGCAAAGGAAGGGGGAAAACTTCCTCAGCTGGACACAAATATAACCTATGAGGAGTCCAAGAGTTTTATCAAGCGCAGATACAGGCACAAGTGGGAAGAAGAGCATCCAGGCCACACAAAACATGATCCGTATTACCAGCTCAGCAGAAGTGAACAAGTGGTAATCTTCAGACTTCGCACTGGTCATAACAGATTGAGATACCATCTGTTCAACAAATTAAAGATAGGAACTACGGATGAGTGTGACTGTGGCACTGGTAAAATGACTGCCAAACACCTGCTTCAAAGGTGCCCAACATATGAGGAACAGAGAAGACGCATATGGCCATCACCAGTACCATTCCTGGAGAAAATCTACGGAGATATCAACAGCCTCAGGCTAACCACTGCGACCTTTGAACTTATTCAAGTTGACATCTGAGGGTGAACGAAGAAGAAGAATAAGAAGTATACATAGGGACAGCATATTGAAAATACTAAGGGCTTATAGAATTCCAAGCTGCGTAGTGTCAATCATAAAAAGCCTTTATGCCAACTTTACATGTAGCATTAGACAGAGCAACCTAACCTTTGAGGTGAAGACAGGAGTACAACAGGGATGCCCCTTATCAACCATTCTATTTTTAACAGTCAGAGACTTGGTAATGCGCCAGACAACAGAGAGCAGTCCAAGAGGAATAAGATGGACTACATTTTCTACAATAGAAGATCTGGAATATGCAGATGACATTGCACTACTAGCACATTCACATCAACACATCCAGGAAAAAACGGATAGACTTAATAAGTATAGTCAGCAGGTGGGCTTGAACATCAACCTAAAGAAGACAGAGGTCATGACGCTCAATGTGAGCAACCCTGAGCCCATATCAGTAAGGAATCAGCAACTGGAACTGACAGACACCTTCACATACATAGGATGCATAGTAACACCAGAGGGCGGAGCAAGCAAAGACATCAACAACAGAATGAACAAAGCAAGAACAGCCTTTTTTAATCTAAACAACATCTGGAAGTCCTCTCAGTACAACACAAGGACAAAATTAGGATTATATCAGAGCTGTGTGCTTCTTTATAACACTGAGAGCTGGAGAGTTACAGAGAAGGAAATGTCAAAATTCACACAACATGCCTGTCGTAATTTTTATCTGAGAGGGTGCTGATGGATATTGGTCCCTTTAGAGTGTAAAGTGATATTGAAGGCTCTGTGAGAATAAGGATTTAGGAGAATGAGGTAGTAGATTCACAAGCGCTGGGAAGAGCCAGGACAGTCTCTTATTATGACAATATCTGTTTCTCACAGACTATTCCTATCTCTCTTCTGAACAAACAATTGTTTGTCAGTTCCAGTCGCTCAGGCGCACTCACCGATTTGGTGATTCTGTCGCTCAACGTACATGAATACAGACTACACAGATGGAAATGTTTGGAGTTTTGGGCCAGCCGACAACCAATACAAATAAAGTTCAATACCTTTATTATCATAAATCAGTCACAAATAATTATACATTTACAGTCAAAAATCAAAGGTTACAGAATACAAATATGATAAGGGAAGAGGGGGGTTTGAGGAGAAATATACCATCCACCGTTTCCCGTTTGTATTTACTAACAGACAAGACCCGGTCCAAAAGACAAGAAAGGGGGGGGGGGGGTGATCAGAGATAGGCAATTTAACCCACTGGTAAATTTATTACTCTGAGGCAAGGGGTTACAGAAAATGGGGGGGTGTGTAGAGGAAAAGCTAGGGTTCTCAATTGTCTCAGAAAGGGGGGGGGGGGGGGGGGGGGGGGGGGGTGATCAGAGATAGGCAATTTAACCCACTGGTAAATTTATTACTCTGAGGCAAGGGGTTACAGAAAATGGGGGGGTGTGTAGAGGAAAAGCTAGGGTTCTCAATTGTCTCCCTTTAAATCAACAAATTTTACGATAGGGGGGAATGAACACAGTTACCCAATCCCGCTAGGAGAAGTCCCGTACAAGGAATATAATGCACCTTAATACTAGGTCGAACTAATTAAGGGTAAAGAAAAGATTAAATCTCCTTTCATTCAAAAAAACACCCTAGGGCTGGCCATCCCCACAAACACACACGCAGACTTACCAAAATGGTGAATTCTGGCACTCAAGGAATTATTTACCACAGCAGCTAATCCCATGGAATAATGGACTGGTCTTCTTATTTCTTCAGTGTCAGGCCCCAGATTTAACGAGGTAGCAAATAGTCTCAAAAAATCGCCAGACGGTGAAGCGTAAAGGCTACTGTTGGTTTAAATAAAGTTCCTAATTAATGGCACAGGCACTTGGCTAAGCGTGAGGTATGGTGTGGTTCCTAAAATTGGCACAGCTGGTGGAGATAACTTTCTTTTTCCTTCGTAATGTCACAAGTTATGAAAAACACTGAGGTAAGTTCCTCTTCGGGGTGGGTAAAATCCACTGAATATACTTGACAGACAGTGTTCAGGTAGATCTATGTTTTTTCTTCACAAATAGGGCAGTAAATAAAATATGTTCTGCTTCCAGTTTTCTTTAAGGACTCTATATGAACTAGTATTTTAGAAGTGTCTCTTGGGTGGCTTTATTCTCAGTTAAATTCAGAGGAGCGGGGCCCATTACAGGTCGCCACAAGTTTAGCTTTAAAAAAGTTCATATGTTACTGGAGTTATCGAATTGAGTTGGCAGAACTCTGTATATAATTAATAATTGCTGGGATGCAGGTTGAATGATCGTTCTGAATGAAAGATAATCAAAACAAGAAATGCATTACAAATCATATTATAATCTGACACGCGATAAATTACAGTTAGCCTATTTACTTATTAGCGTCGTCAATTAACAAATCAGGCAAACCCCCCGTGAGTTAAAAATAATTAAAGCACATCTATCTATACAGAACTAAACTGTATTTACTAGTTATAATTCTCTTTAACGTCTGCAAAATTAATTTACGCGTTAATTGTATTAGGAAATACTTTTAGCTGTAGCATTAGTTTGCACTAGAACTTTGAAAATGGGTTTATTTAATAAGGTTAAATTTACACCACAATCCAATGAAATAAATTGAAATAACTAGACCACTGATCACTCGAAGCTAATGTATAAATTACCATCTGCGCAGAAAGAATACACTCCAATAGTCAACGAAGGTAGATGAAATCTAGCAGGAATCCGACTAGGCTATATGCTAGTGCAACTAGGATTCTGTCAGAACGAACGATAAAATGCAGTTTTCGGAGTTCTGTATTTATACTTCTCAAATGTAACTTAAATAGGACGTGTTAGATTTTCACACCCTTCTTGAAGTCGAGCAAAATCCGAGGTACCTCGCCGTTGTGTTAACCGCTGCGATTCCTCCGTTTCCCCCAGTCTACTGATTTTCTTCGTCTCAGGCTGTTCGCATGAGAGTGCGAAAAATTTCTCGAGAAGCTAACTCCGTGAGCTGAGAGTTCCCTGATTCTTTAGATCGTGTACCGCTCCACGTTGAATTCTGAGATCAGCCTGTCTTTGATGGTGCCACTGTTCTGAGAGCTTTGGCAACTCCCACCAGGCGGGGTGACAGCCAGGTAAGAAAATGAACTGCTGTTAATTGCTCTAGAAACAGGAGTGAGTCTGTGGCCACGTCCTCTTTTGGTCCGGCGTTAAGGAAAAGATTGCTATAAATCGTTCTCAGAGATGGTTGTGGGCGTGATTTTAACCTCCCATCAAAGGCCATGCGATCTCAAAAGTTCACAGAAGGTAGCAGGCTACATATTAATGATCCAGCGTGTAAAGTTCTCGTGGAAATGCTGCATGCAGGTTAAAGTTACAATAGATGATCAGGGGTTCTAAAGTTATGAGAGGCCAATATTCTGTTATCATCCATCAAGTCAGGGAAATTCATTTGTCATACATAGACGTACGTCATAATCGTCCCCACTTTTGAGACATGGAAACTCATTTTCATGTTTCATTTATGACAATGAAGCTGCCCTGATCGGTAGCTTTTGGATGATTGGCATCGTCGATTTTCTCTTCTTCCTCCGTGGTCCAGTTTCTACTCAAGAAGTCAGCTCCGACATTCTGTTTTCCTGGAATATATTCCACTTTGAAGGAATAAACACTCAATAGCAAGGCCCAACGCATTATCCTTGCGTTGAATTCCTTATTGGCACCCAGGAAAGCTAGTGGAGCATGGTCTGTTTGCACAGTGAAAGAAGTACCATACAGAAACTCATGATGGCGTCTGATGCCATGAATCAGAGCGAGACATTCTCTTTCAACGACACTGTAGTTGTGTTCCGCTTTATTCAGTTTCTGACTGCCGTAAGCTACTGGGAATAGCATGTTCGGGTCACTGTCCTCGGCTTGCAGCAATGTTGACCCGATGCCCTGACCTGACGCATCAACTCTCAGTACGAAAGGTTTCTTAAGGTCAGGTAACCTTAGGATGGGGTATGCCGACAACTGTCCTTTCAAAGTGCTGTATGCATGTTCGCACTTTTGATTCCACATGACCTTATCAGGACAACCTTTCTTGGTGAGGTCAGTCAGAGGTGCTGTCAGTCCGTTGAAGTTCTGGATGTATTTCTGATAGTAAGCGCATAGTGATAAGAATGACCTGATGTCTTTCTTTGTTCGTGGTCTTTTTGCTGCCACTATTTTCTCCACGTTCTTCTTAATAGGCCAACTACAGCCATGAGAAATAGTGTGCCCCAGGAAGTCCAGCTTTTCAAATGCGATGAGACATTTGCTAGGTCTGGCTGTGAGACCAGTTTCCTGTAGTCTCCTAAGGAGCATAGCGACTGTAGCAATATGTTCTTCGTAGGATTCCGATGCAATTAAGATGTCATCCATGAAATTATGGATGTGGGGACTTTGCAAGGGTTCTAAAAGCTTTCTCATCATCCTGGTAAACACTCCTGGTGCGTTATGCAGTCCGAACGGCATCACATTAAATGTGTAATGTCCTTCACTAGTGCTGAAAGCTAGCAAAGGTTTAACTTCCTCCTTGACTGGTATTTGATAATAACCTTTACTGAGGTCAATCTTGGAGAAAATTGTTGCCTTGCTGAGCTTGGTGAACAACTCAGAAGCAGTTTGGAGCGGTTCAGGCTGGAATTCCGTTACAGCGTTTAGCAACCGGTAATCAATACACAGCCGAACTTCCTTATTGGGCTTCTGCAACAGCACTACACTCGAACTGTAAGGAGATGTAGACTCGCTGATAATTCCTGCCTGACACAGCTTGTCTATTTCTCCGCGAAGTGCATCAGCTTTGGCGTACGGAATGGGGTATACTCTGGTTCGAACAGGGGTCTCGTTTGTAAATTTCATGTCAAATTCGATGAGATTTGTTCGACCAGGTACATCCGTTAAGACTGCACTGTACTGCTGTAGTAGCGCCCTGGTTTCTGTTTGTTGTTCTGGTGAGAGATTGTCGCCGAACTTGACATCTTTAAAGGATTCTGTGGGTTGCAATGGGTACTCCATGCAACCATCATCATCTTCCTCATCTTCCGTTGCTATGGCGACAGCCAGGAGATGCTCGGAGGATGGCACTGGTCTTTCCAGATATTTCTTGAGCAGATTTATATGGAAGACCTTCTCCTTTCCTTTAATGGAGATCTTGTAATTAGTACGTGAGATCTTTTTAAGGACGGTAAACGGCCCTTGCCATCCGATGCGAAGTTTATTGCTTCCGGTTGGGAGTAGCAACAAAACTTTCTCCCCTGGTTGGAGCTCTCTCTCTTTTGCAGCTTTGTTGTATCTTTTAGTAATTTTAGCGCGGGCTTTCTTAAGGTTGGTATTAGCTAGATCCCATCCTAGCTTTAGCCTTTCCTTGAGCTCAGATACATACTTGCTTGCAGAGACGACTGTCTCGTCAGCCTTTTGGTCTGTCAGGGACCAAAGTAAGGCTTCTAATGGCCCCTTAATAGGTCTGCCGAATAAAAGTGTAGCAGGCGGGAATCCCGTAGACGCTTGGGGTACCTCTCGGTAGGCGAATAAGGCAGCCGATATATATAGGTCCCAGTCTTCCGGTTTCTCCTGACCCAGCTTACGTAACATGGTGGTGAGGGTGCCATTAAAACGTTCCACGAGCCCATTTCCGGCCGGATGGTAGGGACTTGTGTGGATATGTTTGGCCCTCAAGATCTTAAAGATCTCCTCCATTAACAGGCTACGGAATTGGGATCCATTGTCCATCAAAACTTGTTGAGGGAATCCCAACCGTGTAAAGATTTGCACGAGGGCTTCTGCGACATGCTTGGAATCTATGCATGTTAGCGGTACAGCTTCAGCCCACATTGTGCAAGTGTCGACTAAAGTCAGGATGAACCTGTGCTTTCTTTTGGTCTTTTCCAGGGGTCCAATGATGTCGACAGCAACCCGTTCAAATGGAGTACCCACTATTGGCATTTGCCCCATGGGTACTGGGGGTGTCAAGTGCTTGGGTGCTACCCGTTGGCACTGGGCACAGGATTTCACGTACCTGATAATGTCAGAGTTCATTCCTGGCCACCAATAGTGGTTTTTTATTCGCTGAATAGTGGCGTTTTGTCCCATATGTCCGCTAAAGGGAAGAGAGTGCCCCATTTCTAAGATCTGGCTTCTGTACTGCGTTGGTACTAGGAGCTGGTTATTCCCCGTGTCCGGGTTGCCCGTTCTACGATACAATATGCCATCCTTAGAAAAGATGTCTCCGTTGTGTCTGGGGTCCTTAGCCATGGGCAGTTTTTTAAAGCAGAGCTCCAGAGTAGGGTCCTTTTGTTGCGCCTCCTTCAGTTCGTTCGGCAACAAATTTGGCGCAGGCTCCCTCTCCTTCTTGGCTTGCCCTCTTGTGGTTACCGCTGCCACAATCGGCTCCTTTGGTCTCCCAATAAACACATATCTACATCCCAGGATAACTGGGTAGATCGGATCATCCATTATGGCCGCTTTAATAACACCTCTGACAAAGTCAGAGTGTATTTCTACCAGTGCGATAGGAAGCGTCCTGGGTGCATCACTCCTGAAAACTCCACTAAGTTTGACGGTTTCCTCTGTCTCCTGACCTGGTTTGACTAGGTGTCTAGCAACAATACAACTAAAGCTTAGTCCAGTGTCAAAGAGACAAGTAGTTGAGGTACCATTCAAAATTACAGTTCCTCGAGTTGAGGGTCGGTCCCCCTCAGGTTGAGAATCACTGACATTGACTCTACCTTTTGAGGCTGTATGCAAACATCCAACGCGGTTTGGACCGGTTTGTTTGCCCTGATCAGACGTTCCTGGTGTAGGGGTCTTCCCTTTTCCTTGACCTTGGTGGCTGCGCTGCCACGTAGGCTTGGTGGGTTGATCAGAATTGTTGTTGGGGGGGTATCGGGTTTTGTAGAATTTCAATTTTTCCTGGGGAGGTCTCTGGGTATTATTTTCTCGTTGGTTATAATTCTGAGAGGAATTAGAGGAATAGGATGACTGCTCTAGATTTTGTTTACGAGATGGCTCATCTGTGGGTTTACGTTTAGTGCTGGGAAGTTCGGCCATTGCATTGGTATAGCGTTCGGCCTTATTGAGTATGTCCTCAAGCCTGACTGCGCCCTGTTCAGCCAAAAATCTACGGGTTTCGTTTGACAAAGTTGCCTTTATCTGTTCCACAAGAACAAGTTCAAGTAGTCCCTCATATGTAAGAGGTAGGTCAGATAATTCAATGCACTTTGTCAAATAGCCCGTGAGACGTGAAGAGAATTGTGGGAATGTTTCCGTGCTCTCTTTTCGGCTGTTTCTGAACATTTGCAGAAATTTTCGGGCGGTCATTTCGAACCGCTCTAGCAAGGCCTTCTTAAGCATGTCGTAATCATGTTGGTTCGGTCCCAGCTTTTTGTATACGTCATAAGCATTCGCTTTTAGTGACGTTGAGAGTTTAAGTGCCCAGCAGGAACTCTCTAACCCATACAGATTCGCGAGCCTTTCGAATTTTTCTAGGTAGCTGTCAATTTTTTCATTAGGGCTAGGAAAAGATTCTAAAGCAAAAGACATCGCCGCTAATTGGGCAGAATGAGTGCTGGAGAGGTCCATTGACTGAGACTGGGGCGAAGACGGCTCTCCGTTATTCGGAGTAGAGGCGCCCCGACTCTCTAAAGCCTTAAGTGCCAGTTCATGTTGTCTTTCCCTCTCTCTTTCTCTCTCTCTGCGGGCTTCCATTTCTGCCTCAATTTTCTTCTGCTCCAATTGACGATCGTCCGCTTCTTTCTTCCTAGCTTCTGCCCTCTCTTCCTCCGCGTCATATCTTTGCAGTTCCTGGGTGATAAACAGATTCGCGGCTTCTGTGTCTAATCCTGAGTCTTTTGCTTCCTGTCTCAGAATGGATCTTATCCTAATTCTCTCTGCCATGATTGAAGAACTGGATGCTTCTACTATTAGAAAGTATTAAGAAAGAACAAGAAGGGAAAAAAAAACAAAGCCGCTACGAGAAAAAACCTAAAGTAAAAACAATTTACTTAATGACCTCGTGTGTTAACTTATCGCCGCTATTATTGTCACTTAAGACTCGTAACGCAAGCAACTATGCCAATTAAATGGTAAGTTACACTAGAAAAGAATCTACTCTTACTAACAGTAGAGAAAAATTTATATTAAAACAATTTAAAAGGAAAAAAAAAATTTTTCCCCAGAAAATGTTAATTCTCTAACAACAAACTCCGTCCCTGAAGACAATTTTGAGATGAGACGTAATTAAATTAATTTTAAAAAATCAGAACAATCCGTCTTTAGCTTAGCTCAACTCAAACGCTTCATAACCTTTAGTGATTGTAAAACAATCACGCAGTCCCAGCAATTATATAACCAAAAATTGTTAATTCCCTCTGCCAGAGAATACAAAGGTGACAAATCTTTTATTATCACTAACTGCCTGTTCCTGTGGAAAAAACAAACCTGCTTTACTTATTGTGTGGTTGGCCCAAATACTGAACGGCTTCATCTAGGGGAAGTAATACTTTTAAAGATTATACCCTACTTCACAAAGACAATCAACCACACTCTATTTTAACTAGGTTCAGAATCCCGAACGAGCTAACCATATATTGTCGTAATTTTTATCTGAGAGGGTGCTGATGGATATTGGTCCCTTTAGAGTGTAAAGTGATATTGAAGGCTCTGTGAGAATAAGGATTTAGGAGAATGAGGTAGTAGATTCACAAGCGCTGGGAAGAGCCAGGACAGTCTCTTATTACGACAATATCTGTTTCTCACAGACTATTCCTATCTCTCTTCTGAACAAACAATTGTTTGTCAGTTCCAGTCGCTCAGGCGCACTCACCGATTTGGTGATTCTGTCGCTCAACGTACATGAATACAGACTACACAGATGGAAATGTTTGGAGTTTTGGGCCAGCCGACAACCAATACAAATAAAGTTCAATACCTTTATTATCATAAATCAGTCACAAATAATTATACATTTACAGTCAAAAATCAAAGGTTACAGAATACAAATATGATAAGGGAAGAGGGGGGTTTGAGGAGAAATATCCCATCCACCGTTTCCCGTTTGTATTTACTAACAGACAAGACCCGGTCCAAAAGACAAGAAAGGGGGGGTGATCAGAGATAGGCAATTAAACCCACTGGTAAATTTATTACTCTGAGGCAAGGGGTTACAGAAAAGGGGGGGGGGGGGGGGGGGGGGTAGAGGAAAAGCTAGGGTTCTCAATTGTCTCCCTTTAAATCAACAAATTTTACGATAGGGGGAATGAACACAGTTACCCAATCCCGCTAGGAGAAGTCCCGTACAAGGAATATAATGCACCTTAATACTAGGTCGAACTAATTAAGGGTAAAGAAAAGATTAAATCTCCTTTCATTCAAAAAAACACCCTAGGGCTGGCCATCCCCACAAACACACACGCAGACTTACCAAAATGGTGAATTCTGGCACTCAAGGAATTATTTACCACTGCAGCTAATCCCGTGGAATAATGGACTGGTCTTCTTATTTCTTCAGTGTCAGGCCCCAGATTTAATGAGGTAGCAAATAGTCTCAAAAAATCGCCAGACGGTGAAGCGTAAAGGCTACTGTTGGTTTAAATAAAGTTCCTAATTAATGGCACAGGCACTTGGCTAAGCGTGAGGTATGGTGTGGTTATTAAAATTGGCACAGCTGGTGGAGATAACTTTCTTTTTCCTTCGTAATGTCACAAGTTATGAAAAACACTGAGGTAAGTTCCTCTTCGGGGTGGGTAAAATCCACTGAATATACTTGACAGACAGTGTTCAGGTAGATCTATGTTTTTTCTTCACAAATAGGGCAGTAAATAAAATATGTTCTGCTTCCAGTTTTCTTTAAGGACTCTATATGAACTAGTATTTTAGAAGTGTCTCTTGGGTGGCTTTATTCTCAGTTAAATTCAGAGGAGCGGGGCCCATTACAGGTCGCCACAAGTTTAGCTTTAAAAAAGTTCATATGTTACTGGAGTTATCGAATTGAGTTGGCAGAACTCTGTATATAATTAATAATTGCTGGGATGCAGGTTGAATGATCGTTCTGAATGAAAGATAATCAAAACAAGAAATGCATTACAAATCATATTATAATCTGACACGCGATAAATTACAGTTAGCCTATTTACTTATTAGCGTCGTCAATTAACAAATCAGGCAAACCCCCCGTGAGTTAAAAATAATTAAAGCACATCTATCTATACAGAACTAAACTGTATTTACTAGTTATAATTCTCTTTAACGTCTGCAAAATTAATTTACGCGTTAATTGTATTAGGAAATACTTTTAGCTGTAGCATTAGTTTGCACTAGAACTTTGAAAATGGGTTTATTTAATAAGGTTAAATTTACACCACAATCCAATGAAATAAATTGAAATAACTAGACCACTGATCACTCGAAGCTAATGTATAAATTACCGTCTGCGCAGAAAGAATACACTCCAATAGTCAACGAAGGTAGATGAAATCTAGCAGGAATCCGACTAGGCTATATGCTAGTGCAACTAGGATTCTGTCAGAACGAACGATAAAATGCAGTTTTCGGAGTTCTGTATTTATACTTCTCAAATGTAACTTAAATAGGACGTGTTAGATTTTCACACCCTTCTTGAAGTCGTGCAGAATCCGAGGTACCTCGCCGTTGTGTTAACCGCTGCGATTCCTCCGTTTCCCCCGGTCTACTGATTTTCTTCGTCTCAGGCTGTTCGCATGAGAGTGCGAAAAATTTCTCGAGAAGCTAACTCCGTGAGCTGAGAGCTCCCTGATTCTTTAGATCGTGTACCGCTCCACGTTGAATTCTGAGATCAGCCTGTCTTTGATGGTGCCGCTGTTCTGAGAGCTTTGGCAACTCCCACCAGGCGGGGTGACAGCCAGGTAAGAAAATGAACTGCTGTTAATTGCTCTAGAAACAGGAGTGAGTCTGTGGCCACGTCCTCTTTTGGGCCGGTGTTAAGGAAAAGATTGCTATAAATCGTTCTCAGAGATGGTTGTGGGCGTGATTTTAACCTCCCATCAAAGGCCATGCGATCTCAAAAGTTCACAGAAGGTAGCAGGCTACATATTAATGATCCAGCGTGTAAAGTTCTCGTGGAAATGCTGCATGTGGGTTAAAGTTACAATAGATGATCAGGGGTTCTAAAGTTATGAGAGGCCAATATTCTGTTATCATCCATCGAGTCAGGGAAATTCATTTGTCATACATAGACGTATGTCACAATGCCTAAGAAAAATTCTCTAAATCTTTTGGCCGAATACCATCACCAACCAAGATTTGCTTACTCGGAGCAAGCAAGAGAACATGCACACCATCATAGCTGGCAGATGCTGGAGCTGGGTTGGCCATGTCCTTAGAAGTGACCCAGATGCCATAACAAGAACAGCTATGCTATGGACCCCTGAAGGAAAGTGAAAGAGAGGCCGACCAAAAACAACTTGGCAGAGGCTGAGATGCGAGGTATGAACCAGAGCTGGGGCACTCTACAAAGGATGGCCACCGACCGAGCAAAGTGGAATCAATTTGTTGTTGCCCTACAAGACGCCACTGACTGCTTTGACGGTTGGCGGCTAAGGATCAAAGAAGAAGAAAAAGTTCCCAGACAAGACAAAAGTGTTCCAAAATGTATACGGAATTGGCACCAGCAGAGTCCCTTTTGACTGAAGGATTATAGAAGATGTCTGATCCAAAATATGTAAGCAAGTTAAGCACATAACCTGTTTCACTGTCAACTAGCCCAAAACTTTTAATGTGGTATTTGTGTGGCTTTTTTGCATTATATTGCTGATATTTCCAGTTTCACTGTCCACTAGCCAAAAACTTTTAATGTGGTATTTGTGTGGCTTTTTTGCATTATATTGCTGATATTTCCACCAACCTTTCCATCCTATAATCATCTCATCAATAGCTACGTCTTGGTTCGTAGTGTATGCCGCAACAAATTTAGAGCATAACATTTGAACGAAGGTCTCTATTTTGTTTTTCCCTTCTGCAACAGGCTCACAAATAGGCAACATACTTTGCAATATAGACAAAAATCTGTCTCTCTCCATCATTTGGGAATAATGTGGAGTGTGAAACATAGGCTCTTGTGAGGAGAAATAATCTTTTATGCTTGGCCTTTTGTCGATACTTATTGCTTGATGCAGAGCAAGAAATTTTAGCAGCTCATAATCGCTTACTGGGTTCCACTTATTATATCTTGATCATTTCAGTAAAGGTGTATGCTTCTGTACTTCAATTTCTGCAAAGCAGTTTATGCTTTTTAAAATGTCCTCCCTTACAGCTGATGATACAAGGCTTTCAAAACACTGGATCGGGGTAGATGATTCATTTAGGCCTAAATTTGCGGACATTGCTCTTCCATCTTTGGATTGGAATCTAAAGCTATTCCTTGTTAGTGCACCCAAGTTTGCTTCCTGCCATTCTATATTTCCGACACAATCCTGTTTTCGTCTTTCCCCTTCTTGTAAAACTAAATTAGGTCCTACTGGGTCTGATGTTGAAGAATCAAAGTTAGGTGATAGAACCACGCCCACTTTTCCTAACAAAATACCTTCATTCTCTGAATCCACATGGGTCGACAGTACTCGAAAGAGTGATGCTAGAATTCTCCCGCGTTAGAAATAATAATAAAAATGGCTATACTTCCACTTCCCAGTCATCAAAAACTTCTAACTGGGATGAAACAAAACAAAAACTTAGTTCAAAGACAGCGACCAAGAAAACTGGCTCGCAGTCTTCAGAGCTTAGAAATATCGACCAAGAATACTGGCTCCTCGTCTTTTAAGAGTTAAAGGACAGTGTTACTGGAGACCTCCATGTTGGATTTGTAATTTTATTTTTAAAGTGACCTTTTTAGCGCCCAACGAAACCTCTATGAGGGAACTTTAATTTAAATTTCACCAGTCTTTTCATATTTTATTTTAACCTGTTAAAGACTAATTTACTATTAAATTTGTTCAATGTTATTGTAAACTAAACAAATATAGTTGATTCAGTTATTACATGTAAGAAAGCAAACTTATATATATATATATATATATACATGACAGAGTCTAGGCGTAGTGGAGATGAACTTATGTCGATGTGGCTACCTCACACCCAAGACCCATGCAGTAAGAAAATTTATTAAGGATCGTTTGACAGGGATTGCAATTATTGGTTGCTTGCAACCCTCTCAGCAGCAGACTTAGCAATTCGAGCAACACAAAGCCTTATACAGATCAACATTTAATTCTACCGAACATAGCAAACACCAAACAAAACCGAACACCCAGGCAGTGTTCATAGACTTTCTGAAAGAAACAATATATAAAACAATGTCTAAATGAAAATCAATAGCATAGATAATAACACTTACCATACAAAAACATGCGCCCACCTGATACCCACAACTATCTCACACACTCATGCATATCGCCCAATGAGACTAGTATAGTGTTGTGCATGAGGCTGGCAATCTCACCGTGTAACATAGGTTGCTACCGAAACCACTACTGTAAGAGCATCTGAATGCTTCATGCGGAGGCAAACCACACTGGTGGCCCCCTGTTCCCTCAGGAGCGGAGAAGAGAAATATATATCTCCAAGTAAGCCCACGTGCTCTCACAAACCATCCTTCACATAACAATCATTAAATAATAAACAACTGGACATAAAATAATATTCTTCAACTACATGTACAACAAATACTCTCAATAATGAGAATAAACTACTACCTCTCAACCGACCCACATCAATATTCGTTCCTGTACTCTGAACATGTCGTAAGTGATGACTGGTGCGCCTGGCCACAAGCGTGTCATATATGACCTCTGATGAGATTGGGGACTCATCACATGAAACACATTGTTACAGAAACAACCACTGTAATAGCATAAAAATGCTTCTTGTGGGCTTGTGGTGGACACCAGCCGCATTGGTGTTTCCATGCTCCACCAGGAGCAAACAGAGAAACACCTGTCTCAACGTGCCTTACGCACCCTGGCGTGGCTCTAATCTCACCAGAAACCTAAATGACTATTCTCACTTCAAAGTAACCACTAAAGATAAACAGTAGGATTATGATAAGTAGGCTATCGTGAAATACACTTAAATGCTCTTACATTAAAGAATAAAATATAATTATTCTTGACTTTAACAAAACTGGAACTCAAGTCATCACCATGTGGCTCCCCTGGCTGCCATCTTGATAACAGTTAATATCATCTAAATTCCGGTGAAATAACTTCATACTATATTTGCCTTTCTGATGAATGAAACAATCGCTCTTAAACTTTCACATCTATCTATCTATTTATCTCATTAAACATTAAAATAGCCATGCGCAATATAATTTCAGAATTATAGAAAACTAATTGCTGATTTGCTTTGAAATCAAACTCACGTGCTCAAGGCTTCTACAGACCGACTCTGGTGTCTAGCTTCGTCTGTTTTCTCTGGGCAGCTTTGGCAAAATAGGCCCGTACGCTGCCCGCTATCTCTTATGTGAAAGGGCAGGATGAGATGATGATGATGATGTTGTGATATTTGATCACTCTCTTTTCACACTCGCAACCGACCCGATTCAACAATAAAACTCTGATTCTTAAGGCAGGGGCTGCATTTATTTTTACAACTCATTCAGTGACTAAGAGCACACTGAAACAAACATTAAACGAAACACCAAACAAACAAAACACCCAACAGTGCTCGCCTGCTAATCTGAAGAAGCAAACAAAGCAATGAATAGTTAAAATCATAGTTAAATAATAATACTCTCACCTGCCAAACAGTCCTTCCACGCCACCTGACACCCTCAACTATCACACACGCACACACTCATGCGTGTCGTCCAATGCGACTAGTATGGTGTTGTGCATGAGGCTGGCAATCTCACCGTGTAACATAGGTTGCTACCAAAAACACTACTGCAAGAGCACACACTCAACTATCACACACGCACACACTCATGCGTGTCGTCCAATGCGACTAGTATGGTGTTGTGCATGAGGCTGACAATCTCACCATGTAACACAGGTTGCTACCGAAACCACTACTGCACGAGCATCTGCATGCTTAATATGGAGACAAACCACACTGTTGGCCCCATGCTCCCTCAGGAGCGGAGAAGAGAAATATATATCTCCAAGTGAGCCCACGTGCTCTCAAACCATCCTTCACATAACCATAATTAAATAATAATAACATGGACATAAAATAATACTCTTCAACTACATGTACAACAAATACTCTCAATAATAAGAGTAAACCACCACCTCGAACTGGTCCATCTCAATATTCGTCACTGCCCTCTGAACATGTCGTAAGTGACGACTGGTGCGCCTGGTAACAAGCGTGTCGTATATGACCCCTGATGAGATTGGGAACTCATCACACGAAACACATCGTTACCGTCACCGAAACAACCACAGCAATAGCCTCAAAATGCTTATTGTGGGCCTGTAATGGACACCAGCTGCATTGGTGTTTCCATGCTCTGCCGGGAGCAACCAGAGAAACACATGTCTCAACGTGCCTACGCACCAAGGAGTGGCTCTAATTTCCCCAGAAATCTAAATGGCTATTCTCACTTCAAAGTAACCCATAAATATATACAGTAGAATAATCAATAATCGTGACATACACTTAATTACTCTTACAATAAAGAATAAAATATAATTACTCTTGACTTAACAACTAGAACTAAAGTCATCACCATGTGGCCTACCGGCTGCCATCTTGATATTATCTAAATTCACGTGAAATAGCTTCATACCGTATTTGCCTTTCTGATAAATGAATAATCGCTCTTAAACTTTCACATCTATTTAACTCACTAAACATTAAAACAGACTCGTGCTGAATATAATTTCAGACTTATAGAACACGAATGCTAAATTCTACAAAATGCGCTAAGAATTACAGCTCACGTGCTCTGGTCCATCTGCTACCTACACCGGTCACCTCGTCTCGTTTGTTCTCTCGTCTGGGCTGATACTAGGAAAGGTCGCTGCTGGCTATCATCATCATGTGACGTATTCTTTCCAGAACGTTGTCTCCATTACATCTGCTCTGAACGCATCACGATTCTGGGCAAGTCGACCTGCATCAGCCAAAGACAAGTTCAGACTCTCTGTGATATCCTGGGTCCACCGTCGTCTAGGTCGACCCCTTCCCCTTTTTCCAGGGACCATGCCTTCCATCACTGTTTTTTCCAGGCTATTATGTCTTTTTATATGACCGAAAAATTTCAGCTTCCTTATTGCGATGGTATTTAGGAGCCAATGTTTCTGTACGTTTAGTGAGTGCAGTACTTCTCTGTTGGTCTTTTTTTCTGTCCAGGGTATTCTCAACATCCTTCTGTAGCATTTCATTTCAAATGATGTAATCTTTTTTGCAACTGTTTTATTGAGTGTCCAAGTCTCGCAGCCGTATGTTGCCACTGGGAATATACATGCTCTGATCAGTTGTAACTTTGTTTCTTTGCTTGTGCCTTGCCATAGGTTTTTCATCTGTATTAGTTTATGTGAAGCAATTGCAAGTCTTCTTTTAATTTCTACTGCACAGTCGCCAGAGCTGTTGATGATTGATCCTAAGTATTCGAATTCATTAACACTTTCCAGTTCTTCGTTATCAATTTCAATTTCTGGTTTGGTCTTTACTTTGTCTGTTGTCAATACTTTAGTCTTCTTGGTGTTTAGGTATAGATTCTGGGCCTCGCTGTGTTTTTTGGTGGACAGAAGTAATTGTTCAAGTCCTTCTGGGTTGGTTGATAGGAGGACTGTGTCGTCAGCATATCTGATTTCCGGGATCTGGTACCCGCCGATGTTAAATGAGTCAAATTCTGTGTGTTCTTGGTCATCTCTTACATTTCTCATGATATTCTCGGCATAAATGTTAAACAGGTAAGGGGAAAGGGTACAGCCTTGTCTTACTCCTTTCTGTACTTCATACCATTCTGATGTTTCCCCCTCTATTCTTACGGCTGCCTGTTGTTCTTGGTACAGCAGTGCGATGAGTTGTATAAGGTGGTTTGGAAATCCCATATTTTTCATAATAGCCCATAACTGCTGATGTTGTACACAATCGAAAGCTTTGGTGTAATCAATGAAACAAGTATGTAGATCAACGTTGAATTCTCTACACTTTTCTATGATGATCCTCATGTTAAATATATGATCTCTAGTGCCTCTACCTGGTCGAAAACCCGCCTGTACTTCGTTTATTTCTGTTTCTAGCTTTTGTTGCATCCTTTTCATTATGATTTGTAATAGTATTTTGCTGGCATGGCTTATAAGAGCTATAGTTCTGTAGTTTGTGCACAGTTTCAGGTTGCCCTTTTTTGGCAAGGGTATGTAAATTGATCTTTTCCATTCCTTGGGCCAAATTCCGCTTTGCCAGATCTTGCAGCATAATGCATGGTATATACGAGCGCTGCCTTCTCCTCCTGCCTGTATCATTTCAGCTGTTATTTCATCACAACCAGGAGATTTTCCACTTTTTAAGTGTTTGATTGCGTTCCGGACTTCCTCTATGGTAGGTTCTGGTTCACGTTCCGCTTCATTCATGACGTTGTTATCTGCCGCTTTGTTTATTTCCGTATACATTTCTTGACAGTACTCCTTCCATCTGTTCAGAATATCTTTACGTTCTGTTAGAGTGTCGCCTTTCTTGTCGTTTATTGCTCGAGGTGATGATTTAAAGTTGCTGTTCTTCAATGTTCTTACTTCAGAAAACATATTCTTACTCAATCCCTGTTCGCGCATTTCCTCTATTTTCCTGCAGGTGTCGTTTATGTATTGTTGTTTGTCTTGTCTGACTCGTTTTTTAATCTGCTTTGTGTATTCCTTGTACAACTCCTGATTTTCCGTATCTTTTTTGGACTTCATTTTTCTTCTCTCTACCACCAACTTCAGTGTTTCGTCTGAGATGTATTCTCGTCTCTTTATACTTCTTTTAGGAATTAACCTCTGTGCATTTGTAATATAAACATCTCTGATGTTATTGGCAAGTTCATCTGGTGTCATTTCGTCCTGTACTGCCATAAGAATGTCAAATTTGTTCTGAATATCGACACTGTACTCTTCTGGTATGGCGCTTGTGTCATAACGTATTACTTTGTCGCTTGTAACGACTTTTTTCAATTTGATCTTGAAGTTTGCAGCAAGAAGTTCATGGTCGGAGTCACAGTCTGCTCCTGGGAGCGTCTTGATGGATGAGATACAAGATCGCCACCTTTGTTGTATTAAGATGTAATCTATTTGGTTCTTGCTTTTTCCGTCCGGTGACTTCCATGTATATAGTCTTCTAGGGTGTTGCATAAAAAGAGTATTTGTGATGACTAGGTTGTTTTCTAGGCAGAATGTTGTCAAGCGCTCTCCTCTCTCATTTCTCTGACCCAATCCATAACTTCCTTTCACTCTTTTTTCATGTTCTAATCTTTCGTTTCCAACTTTGGCATTAAAATCTCCCATTATTATCCTAATATCTTGCTTATTTGCTTTCTCTAATGCGTGTTGCAGTTCATTGTAAAAATCTTCAATTTCCTGTTCTTCAGCAGCTGCTGTTGGCGCATATGTTTGTATAATTGTGATGTTCTTTCTTTTTCCTTTCAGTCTGATTGTGACAATGCGGTCATTTATGGGATTATATCCCAATAGGGAGGCAGCTGTCCTTTTAGACAGGTAGAAGCCGACGCCACTCTGACCTCCTCTCTCTTTGCCTGAGTATATGAATGTTCCTCCTGATGGAATCGAAAAGTGTCCCTGGCCCGACCATCTGTGCTCTGAGATGCCCAGGATATCGATGTTTAGTCTTTCCATTTCGTTCTTCACTATGTACTGTTTTCCTTGGTATAAGCTTCTGACGTTCCATGTTCCTATTTTGATTATTTTTCTAAGACCGATGGCATGGTTTTCCATGGTAACACAGCTGGCTATCGCATGCTTTATATAGGCACTAGGCTAATCACTCAACTTACTGCGCGCTAGGCGTATTAATTTAGCCACTTAAATGACACTCGCGATATTTGCTTTTTTAGGCACGAAAACACAGATATGGCTCACAATTATCAAATATAACACACGACTACCAAATATAACACATCACAACTAATTCTTAGGCTTTATTATGGCCTATTCATCAATCTTGAAGACTTTTTACATCCCAGCATGCTTCGCGCACATTGAAAATATGGGCGATAAATATGCCAAAAACAGAAAGGGGGTGGGCGTCTTTTTGGCCCCATCACACTTATATAGGCTCTAGGCTAACCACTCAACTTAATCCGCTGTGCGTATTAATCACGCCACGCAAATAACACATGCGATTATCGCTCTAGAAATAGCGAAAAACACAAATATAACACAACTAATTTGTAGGCTTTATTGTGGCCTCGTAATAAATCTTCTTCTTGAAGATAATGTGGTGAAAAGGCACTAAACTACAGAGACAATATGGCTGACAAGATGGGTGAAGCACGGAGACAATATGGCTGACAAGATGACGCGGTCACACACACACACACACACATATATATATATATATATATATATATATATATATATATATATATATATATATATATATATATATTCTTCTTTCTTCTTTGATCCTTAGCCGCCGACCGTCAAAGCAGTCAGTGGCCATTACGCCTGGTGGCGTCTTATAGGGCAACAACAAATTGATTCCACTTTGCTCGGTCGGCGGCCATCCTTCATACAGTGCCCCAACTCTGGTTCATTCTTTGCATCTCAGCCTCCACAGTCCTCCACCAAGTTGTATTTGGTTGGCCTCTCTTTCGTTTTCCTTCAGGGGTCCATAGCATAGCTGTTCTTGCGATGGCATCAGGGTCTCTTCTGAGGACATGGCCAACCCAGCTCCAGCGTCTGCCAGCTATGATGGTGTGCATGTCCTCTTGCTTGCTCAGAGTAAGCAGATCTTGGTTGGTGATGATATTCGGCCAAAAGATTTGGAGAATTTTTCTTAGGCATGTTGTGTGAAAAGAGGACAATTTCGACATTTCCTTCTCTATAACTCTCCAGCTCTCCATGCCATAGAGAAGCACAGAAAGCACACAGCTCTGATATAATCCTAATTTTGTGCTTGTACTGTACTGAGAGGACTTCCAGATGTTGTTTAGACTTAAAAAAAAAAGGCTTTTCTTGCTTTGTTCATTCTGTTGTTGATGTCTTTGCTTGCTGCGCCGTCTGGTGTTACTATGCATCCTAGGTATGTGAAGGCATCTGTCTGTTCCAGTTGCTGATTCCTTACTGATATGGGCTCAGGGTTGCTCACATTGAGCGTCATGACCTCTGTCTTCTTTAGGTTGATGTTCAAGCCCACCTGCTGTCTATACATATTAAGTCTATCCGTTTTTTCCTGGATGTGTTGATGTGAATGTGCTAGCAGTGCAATGTCATCTGCATATTCCAGATCTTCCAATGTAGAAAATGTAGTCTATCTTATTCCTCTTGGATTGCCCTCTGTTGTCTGGTGCATCACCCAGTCTATGACTGTTAAAAATAGAGTGGTTGATAAGGGGCATCCCTGTTGTACTCCTGTTTTCACTTCAAAGGTTAGGCTGCTCTGCCCAATGCTGCACGTAAAGTTGGCATAAAGGCTTTTTATGATTGACACTATGCAGCTTGGAATTCCATAAGCCCTCAGTATTTTCCATAAACTGTCCCTATGCATACTGTCAAAAGCCTTTTCAAAATCAACAAAACTAATGTACAACTGTCTTTGCCATTCTGAGCACTGCTCTATAATGTTCCTGAGGGTAAATATATGATCTACACATCTTCTGTTCTTTCTAAATCCTGCTTGTTCTTTCCTCAGTTTGTGGTCTACTGCTTTTGAAATTCTCTGTATAATTATCCTGCCTAGTATTTTTGCTGGGAACTGAGAGAAGAGTTATTCCTCTCCAATGAAACAAAGAAAAATGGACAAGGAGTCATGGATCTCGATGGCAACACGCTGTTATACAGTGGTTTACCCACATCTGAAAGAGCTAAAGGGGGCGTGGGTTGCATTGTGGCCAAAAACCAGAAAGATAGTATCAAGGGATGGAACTTTGTCTCGGAGCGCATTATGGTTGTAAAACTAAAAGAAAGAGAAACCATAGTCAACCTGGTCATAGTGTATGGGCCAAATGAGGATGAGAGAGCAGAGGTCAAGGAGGAATTCTTCGAGCTGCTTTAAAGGACAGTGGATGACTGCCTAGATGAAGTTATCATGCTCGGAGATTTTAATGCCAGAGTTGGAAATGACCATGCTAGATGGGGTGGAGTTATCGGAAGATATGGAGAAGATACCCTCAATGACAATGGAAAGCGACTCCTTAGATTCTGCAGTGAGCAGAATCTGATCATCACAAACACAAAGTTCCCCCATAAGCGCATACATGCATACACTAGATGTGAACCAACCAAGAATGAGAAGTCAGTGATCGACTATGCCATTGTTAGGAGAAGCTCATTCAAATATGTCCGAGATGCTAGAGTCTGGAGGGGGCCAGAGATTGGAAGTGATCACTACCTGCTAACAATCAAAAGAACAACTGAAAGAGTTGCTCAGCCTAGGAACTGCCCAACATCACGCAAGAAACCAAGTAAACGAGCGGGAGAAATGAGCAATAGGACCTACAAGCTGAAAGAGCCAGAAATTAAGACCAGATATCAGGGGCTTATTGCTGCAGCGGTGAGCAACACAGAAGAATGACCTGATGACTTGGAAACCCTCTGGAATAAATTCAAGGATATCATAAAGACAGCTGCAGCAGAAGCATGCGGTGAAGTCCGACTTGGGAACAAGAGAAAGAGGACACCTTGGTGGACAGAGGAAGTCAAAGAGAAAATAAGAGAGAAGAAAATGGCATGAAAACTATACTTAGGAGCTAAAAACACAACAGTACAGATGGAAAAATATAGAGAATATGTGACACTCAGAACAGAAGCAAAGAACAAAGTGCTAGCAGCAAAACAGAAGTCCTGGGAAGAATTTGGAGAAAAGCTAGAAAAAGATGCACAAGAAAACCTGAAATTGTTCTATAAGACCCTAAAGAACATGAGAAAGGAAAAACAATGCCCTCTCAAATTTATAAAGGACAAGCAAGGCAAATTGCTTACTGCCCCGAAGGAAGTAATGGAAAGATGGAAAGAATATTTCTCAGAACTCCTGGATGGTGAGCATGATGAAGCATCAGAAATGATAACCACTAGCACAGAAGAGAAAACCAATGATGGTGAAGATGACATAAAGATGGAAGAACTGAAGGCAGCACTGGAGAAAATCAAGATGGGCAAAGCAGCAGGGCATGATGGTATAACACCAGAAATGGTTAAGTACATGGGAGCATCAGGCGACCTATTACTCTTAAGGGTTCTACAGGCAGCGTGGTACAACAAGACCATACCAAAGGATTGGGAGATTGCCATCATAACACCAATTTTCAAAAAGGGTGACAATCAACAGTGTGGAAACCATAGAGGCATATCCCTTCTCAGTGTCCCTGGTAAAATCTACTCTAGAATCCTAGAGCAGAGACTCCGATGCCTAGCTGAACCACAACTGGATGAGGTCCAGTGCGGATTCTGAGTGAACCGAAGTACTCAAGACCTAATCTTCACACTCAGACAGCTGAGTGAAAAGGCCCTTGAGTTTAAGAGTGAGATCCATCTTTGTTTCATAGATCTGGAAAAGGCGTTTGACAGGGTCCCCTGGAGCAAACTTTGGGACTGTTTGGCAAGGAAGAACATTCCAGCACCTCTGATTCATGCTATACAGAGCTTCTACAAGTCTTGCAGAAATTATGTGAGGACAGCAAACCATAAGTCAGAAGAGTTCAGGACCACCACTGGTGTAAGACAAGGTGATATCCTGTCACCTTACCTTATCATACTCCTCATGGACGATGTCATTAAGGCATGTAAGGAGAGAACAAGAAAGTATTCAGTGGGGTACTGGAAGATGAGACAGGTCTGTATTTCGGAGCTGGCATTTGCTGATGTTGCCCTGATTGCTAAATCAGAGGCACATCTCCAATTCAACCTGCAAGTCTGGAAGGAAGAGCTGGAGAAGAGAGGGATGGTCATAAGCAACTCTAAAACAAAATCCATGGTGATATCACGAGAAGAAAGAAGACATCAGATTAAGCTGGGAGAACAGGTCCTGGAGCAGGTAGACCACTTCAAATACCTCGAAGCTATTATAGACCGAAAGGGAGGCATCAAAGAAGAGTTGGCCACTCAAAAAGCAGCAGCTGGGAGACTTTTTCAGGCCATAAATCGAGGATTCCTCAGCAAGAGAGGTTGGTAAGAAAACGAAGATGGCTGTATACTGCTCCACCTACGTCCCAGTCTTGACATATGGATGCGAGTCATGGGCAATGACTACAACCCACAAAAGCCAGATCCAAACCTCAGAAATGAGGTATCTGAGGAAGATGGTTGAAGTAACAAGAAGAGACATGGTACGCAACCAGACGATACATCAACGCCTTAAATCCCACCCCCTGCAAACCCAAGTAGAACAGTCCCAACTAAGATGGTTTGGCCATGTCTGCAGAATGGGAGAAGATCGGCTACCACGACAAGCATGGGAAACAAAGAGCCAAGGATCCAGACCCCCAGGACGACCCAGAGTCCGCTGGGAGGACAACATTAGACAATCTTTGAAGGACCGAGGACTAGAATGGAACCAGGCCAGGAGGAAGACAGCCGATAGGATAGTCTGGCGCTCTCTCTTCCAAACCTCTACACCTCACGGTAGAAGGGGAACGACTAAGTAAGTAAGTAAGTAAGTTATTGCAGTCTACAAGATCTCCCTTCTTGGGCAATTTGACAATTATTCCTTTTTTCCACTCTGTTGGTGTTGTCCCTGTTTTCCAGATTTGTGCAAATAGTGGTTCTAATAGTTCTGCTGCTAGCTCTGTGTCTGTCTTAAATAGCTCTGCATTTAAGTTATCATGACCAGGAGCTTTTCCATTCTTTAACCCTTTGATTGCTGTGATGATTTCTTCTTTTTGTGGGATGTCTGTATTAACATCTAGATCATTTTCAGCCTCAGGAACATTCAATTGTGTCTCTGGTGGTTCCTTATTCAGAGTTTCTCTGAAATGCTCTACCCATCTTGTTTCCTGTCCCTCTACTGTTGTGATGAGATTTCCTTGCTTATCTCTTACTAATGTAATATTGTTTGCACCTTGTTTTCCACTGATGATTTTAGTTATTTTGTATACTGTGCTTTGTTCATTTCTCAGTGCTGCCTCTTCTGCCTGTCTTGCAAGATCGTCTAGGAAATTCCTTTTGTTGGCTCGGGTTTGATGTTTAACTTCCTTGTCCAGCTGACTGTACTGTTCGCTATATAGTTGCTTTAACCTGGGGGACTTCGCTTCTGTTTTCTTTATGTGGGAAAAGTGTTCCTCCAATGACCAGGTTGTTAATACTACAGAAACTTATTAATTTATCCCCATTTTCATTTGCTGTTCCGCTGCCGCATTTCCCCATTACTCTTTCATTATATGTATTGTGTGTACCAACTTTCGCATTGAGGTCTCCCATTACTATAATAAGATCATATCTAGGTGTGTCTTCCATTTCTTTCTGCAGTTGTTGATAGAATTCATCCTTTGCCTCTTCATCACTGTCATTTGTTGGTGCGTAGCATTGTATTATTGTAGTATTGGTGAATCTACCTCTCAATCTTAATCTTATCAGTCTGTTGTTGATGGGTTTCCATTCCAGTAATGTCCTTTCTATACCTTTCTGTAGAATAATGGCTACACCTTCATTGTGCTGTCCATCCTCTCTTCCAGAGTAAAGTACTGTTTCTCCTGTTGCTGTTTTAACTTTTCCTGCCCCTGTCCATCTGCTCTCTCTTATCCGTAGAATGTGTTACCTGTAGTTTCTCATTTCTGCTGTGACCTGTTTTACTTTACCCATCTCATTCATTGTCCTGACATTCCAAAAACCTATTCTTGTATCATGTTTTGTGGTCAGGATGTCCGTTCTCATGTCAGTGGCTTCCTTTCGGCTTTCACCACTGACAGTCATACGAGCCTCAGACTCCAGATGTCTGTCCTGCAGCAAAGTTTGTTTATTTACTGTTGTTTCCGTAACTTCAATTTTTTTTTTACATAGACAGGGGTGTCAGCCCTATGCTAAAACCCCCAACCTGGAGGACCAGGGTGTCTGCTTTAGTCTGACCCCTGCCCGCGCAAACCTGTTGAGCTTGGTAGAACCTTCCAGGAGTAAAACTCTATAGCTCTGGGGGTAATCAGGGTACGCAAGCCGCCATACCTCGACAAGGTATTGACACTGGTGATGGCAGGCATGGTTCTTGACTTCTAGAAATATTTTGTGGAAGCTCCCTTAAGGTAGAAGTGTCATTAACCTTCTTTCTGCATCTCTTACTTACTTAGTCGTTCCCCTTCTACTGTGAGGTGCAGAGGTTTGGAAGAGAGAGCGCCAGACTGTCCTATTGGCTGTCTTCCTCCTGGCCTGGTTCCATTCTAGTCCTCGGTCCTTCAAAGATTGTCTAATGTTGTCCTCCCAGTGGACTCTGGGTCATCCTGGGGGTCTGGATCCCTGGCTCTTTGTTTCCCATGCTGGTCCTGGTAGCCGATCTTCTCCCATTCTGCAGACATGGCCAAACCATCTTAGTTGGCACTGTTCTACTTGGTTCTGCAGGGGGTGGCATTTTAGGCCTAGACGTATCATCTGGTTGCGTACCATGTCTCTTCTTGTTACTTCAACCACCTTCCTCAGATACCTCATTTCTGAGGTTTGGATCTGGCTTTTATGGGTTGTAGTCATTGCCCATGACTCGCATCCATATGTCAAGACTGTGACATAGGTGGAGCGGTATACAGCCATCTTCATTTTCTTACCAACGTCTCTCTTGCTGAGGAATCCTCGATTTATGGCCTGAAAATGTCTCCCAGCTGCTGCTTTTCAAGTGGCCAACTCTTCTTTGATGCCTCCTTTTTGGTTTATAATAGCTCCAAGATATTTAAAGTGGTCGACCTGCTCCAGGACCTGTTCTCCCAGCTTAATCTGATGTCTTCTTTCTTCTCGTGATATCACCATGGATTTTGTTTTAGAGCTACTTATGACCATCCCTCTCTTCTCCAGCTCTTCCTTCCAGACTTGCAGGTTGGATTGGAGATGTGCCTCTGATGTAGCAATCAGGGCAACATTATCAGCAAATGCCAGCTTTGAAATACATACCTGTCTCATCTTCCAGTACCCCACTGAATACTTTCTTGTTGATGTTTCTTGTTACATGACTTGATAACATCGTCCATGAGGAGTAGGAAAAGATAAGGTGACAGGATATCACCTTGTCTTACACCAGTTGTGGTCATGAACTCTTCTGACTTATGGTTTGCTGTCCTCACATAATTCCTGCAAGACTTGTAGAAGCTCTGTATAGCATGAATCAGAAGTACTGGAATGTTCTTCCTTGCCAAACAGTCCCAAAGTTTGCTCCAGGGGACCCTGTCAAACACCTTTTCCAGATCTATGAAACAAAGATGGATCTCACTCTTATACTCAAGGGCCTTTTCACTCAGCTGTCTGAGTGTGAAGATTAGGTCTTGAGTACTTTGGTTTGCTCGGAATCTGCACTGGACCTCATCCAATTGTGGCTCATCTAGGCGTCGGAGTCTCTGCTCTATGATTTTAGAGTAGATTTTACCAGGGACACTGAGAAGGGATATGCCTCTATGGTTTCCACATTGTCGATTGTCACCCTTTTTGAAAATTGGTGTTATGTTGGCAATCTCCCAGTCCTTTGGTATGGTCTTGTTGTACCACGCTGCCTGTAGGACCCTTAAGAGTAATAGGTCGCCTGATGCTCCCATGTACTTAACCATTTCTAGTGTTATACCATCATGCCCTGCTGCTTTGCCCATCTTGATTTTCTCCAATGCTGCCTTCAGTTCTTCCATCTTTATGTCATCTTCATCACCATTTGTTTCCTCTTCTGTGCTAGTGGTTATCATTTCTGATGCTTGACCTTGCTCACCATCAAGGAGTTCTGAGAAATATTCGTTCCATCTTTCCATTACTTCCTTCGGGGCAGTAAGCAATTTGCCTTGCTTATCCTTTATAAATTTGAGAGGGCATTGTTTTTCCTTCCTCATGTTCTTTAGGGTCTTATAGAACAATTTCTGGTTTTCTTGTGCATCTTTTTCTAGCTTTTCTCCAAATTCTTTCCGGGACTTCTGTTTTGCTGCTAGCACCTTGTTCTTTGCTTCTGTTCTGAGTATCACATATTCTCTATATTTCTCTATTTGTCCTGCTGTGTTTTTAGCTCCTAAGTATTGTTTCCATGCCATCTTCTTCTCTCTTATTTTCTCTTTGACTTCCTCTGTCCACCAAGGTGTTCTCTTTCTCTTGTTCCCAAGTCGGACTTCACCACATGCTTCTGCAGCAGCTGTCTTTATGATGTCCTTGAATTTAAGCCAGAGGGTTTCCAAGTCATCAGGTTGTTCTTCTGTGTTTCTCACCGCTGTAGCAATAAGCCCCTGATATCTGGTCTTAATTTCTGGCTCTCTCAGCTTGTAGGTCTTAATGCTCATTTCTTCCGTTCGTTTACTTGGTTTCTTGCATGATGCTGGGCAGTTCCTAGGCTGAGCAACTCTTTCAGTTGTTCTTTTGATTGTAAGCAGGTAGTGATCACTTCCAATCTCTGGCCCCCTCCAGACTCTAGCATCCCGGACATATTTGAATGAGCTCCTCCTAACAATGGCATTGTCGATCACTGACTTCTCATTCTTTGTTGGTTCACACCTAATGTATGCATGTATGCACTTATGGGAGAACTTTGTGTTGGTAATGATCAGATTCTGCTCACTGCAAAATCTAAGGAGTCACTTTCCATTGTCATTGAGAGTATCTTCTCCATATCTTCCGATAACTCCACCCCATCTAGCATGGTCATTTCCAACTCTGGCATTGAAATCTCCGTGCATGCTAATTTCTTCTAGGCAGTCATCCACTGTCCTTTGAAGCAGCTCGAAGAATTCCTCCTTGACCTCTGCTCTCTCATCCTCATTCGGCCCATACACTATGACCAGGTTGACTATGGTTTCTCCTTCTTTTAGTTTTACAACCATAATGCGCTCCGAGACAAAGTTCCGTCCCTTGATACTATCTTTCTGGTTTTTGCCCACAATGCAACCCATGCTCCCTTTAGCTCTTTCAGATGTGGGTACACCACTGTATAGCAGCGTGTTGCCATCGAGATCCATGACTCCTTGTCCTTTTTTCTTTGTTTCGGTAATAGCCAGGATTTCTAGTTTTGCTTTCCTCATCTCTTCCACCAGCTCCTCTTCTTTCCCATTTATACTTCTTGTGTTCCAAGTTCCATAAGTCGTAGTCCGTAGTCCGTTCCAGTTCGTCGCCTTTAGAATCAGTCTGGTTTTCTCTCTTATATTACTCGAAATCATAGTTTAAGCAAACAGGTGATTGGCCTGTTGTGCCTTTGCATGGTGGAGGGGCTGCCTCCTTACGGCCTCCATGCAGCCCGCCCTTCTCCTTTTTCAGCTGGGCTTGGGACCGTCCTTGGCGGAGTTCTTTCTGCATCTCTGCCAAGAGTAATCTGGTCAAGGTAGACACCTTTGATGACCCCTTTGGTAACTGTTGGACCACTACTACACAGCAGGAGATGCAATCAGTGACACGGAGAAACAATAGTCTCTGCTCGAGGTGTGTAGCAGTCTTTGTTTGTAAAGCTGCGAGACCTCTCTTGCATTTCTTTATGATCAGCTCAACATGGTACTTATAAGATGGCCTATATTTGTTCTATATATTTGTATACGATACTGTAATAAAAGGGAAAGATTGCATTAATCAGCAAAATTTTCATGTTTAAAAGCAAAACAAAACAAAAACAAAAAATTGCTTCAATGGTTGAAATTTATGCATCTGAGAACACACCCCCTACATCTATTCCTGTGAGAACACACTCCCTACTTTACATTTATTCATGTGACAACACACTCGCTTCTTTATATTTATTCCTGTGAGAACACTAGTTTTGAATTATTTCAGGTCCTCATTACTGCTTCTCTAGCATAAAATGTGACTTCACTACACCTCACAGGGAGCTAAATTGTAAGGAACAAAAGAGATCTGCTGCTCACAAAATGAAATAAGTGGCTAAATGGTAAAATTTGTATCATATTTCCTTCAATTATTTCATTATTCTATGATAGAATTTACTAAAATGTAGCACTTTCTGGCAAAATGTGTAACGTGTCTGTATATCTTATTTCAAGAACAGTGCAAAAAAATTCCTTTTGTAAAAATTCCCAAATGTTTGTATTATATGAAATTTAGATTCTAGCAATCAAATGGTAAGTTACACTTTTCAAACATGATCTTACACACATTTAGTATACATTTGAAGATCTCTGAATCATTAAGAAAAATCACTAAGGCGCAAATGGTTTACAATGCCATCACAGGCATACTATCATCAAACATATATAACACCCTTTTTTAATCTGCTAAAACATTCCTATTTGGCTGCTAATTGTCATAGCTGATGTTTGTTGCCATTACATGTTGTTTATAATTCTCAGGTGATGAGAACCACTGATGTTGATGCTTTCTAAAATTTTTATAATATTCTCATGTTTTACTATGTTTAACACCTTAGTGTAGTCTATAAAGCACAGGTATAGAATGATTATAGGTAGAAATTATAAATTTTTGAAAATTATGATATATGCATTTTGCTTGCAATTGACAGCTCTGACTCATGATAACAATATCTCAAATAACCATTATTTAACTAATTGGTAGAGGTTCCAAAGGTTGTTACAGCTGGAGTTGTAGTGAGGATAAACTCTCACTGCAGATAAAATACTTTTATGGCACGTGCCTCAGGCAGCCTCTGACAACCAAGTCCAGCTTCCGGCCTTCACGTGTGGCTCAATTTGAGCCCAGCGGAACTGTTTCCACTGACGGAAGAAGGGGCAAAGGCGAGCGACTGGCACCTTAAAACCAGCAGCTTCAGGCAGATAGGGCTCGTGATCCTTGGTTGGTAGGTTATCTACGAGAAGAAACTCTGAATTCAAACCACCATTGCCTTGCGGGAATATCCATTTATGGAATTGGCTTCGGGAGTAAACCCTGAGGATAAATCCGGAGTCGGAGTCCCTAAGGCATGCTAATGTCGATTTGACATTATTCTGGCAACTCCTGTGACATGGCTGGTACCAAACTGTATCGGCTACTGCCGTTCCTTTGGATCTACCAGCTATGTGGAGAGGGGAAACATGCTGCATGGGCAACAGCTTAATCTCCATATAACTGTGCCCAAGCTCGCGCCCTGGAGAGGAAACTCCAGCTTCACCCTATAGGTGTCGGCAAAACACGGGAAGTAGCAGTTACCGGTTATAAGCATTTTGCCCAATTGGCATAGGGCATAGCGCCAGGGGCTACTTCCAACAGTGGGAGAGGTTCTAGGATGTCACTGGTCATCTACCGCCCTCTTCAAGCTGGGCAGCCCCCAGTCAGTAAGGTGTTTTCCTGCCACTGTCTGCTTTCCACATTGGATGCATGGGGATTAGGGTCAAACCCGAACTGTGGACAGAAAATTTTGCACCAAGCAAATACCGTAATAATAGAAATAAGCAAACTCTCAGATTGAGATGCTGGAACGTCCGGACTATGTTGACTGGACTATCCGAAAACCTTCAGAACGTAAACGATGTAAGGAAGACAACCATAATTAATGATGAGCTTAAACGACATCAGGTGGATATAGCTGCACTTCAGGAAACGTGCCTGGCAGGCTCTGGAACGGTGAGCAAGAAGGGCTACACATTTTATTGGCAAGGGAAAGACCTTAATAAAACTAGAGAACACAAAGTAGGTTTTGCGGTCAAAAAATCGCTAACTAAAATGGTTGAACCAGGCAAGAATGGATCAGAATGCCTGTTAACACTCTGCCTGCAAACTAGCACAGGTCCCATCACCCTTGTCAGTGTGTATGCCCCTTCTCTGTACTTTGTAATTAGCTAAAGATGAGTTCTACGAGAATCTAGCAGCAGTCATCAAAGGCATACCTAGGCAAGAACAGCTTGTTCTTCTTGGTGACTTTAATGCTAGAGTGGGTGCCGATAATGTTTCATGGCCTTCATGTCTGGGCAGGTTTGGTATTGGCAAGATGAATGAAAATGGACAACGGCTCTTAGAGTTGTGTCCACCATGACCTCTGCGTGACCAACACCTACTTTCAGACAAAACCCCAGCATAAGGTGTCATGGAAACACCCACGATCCAAGCACTGGCACCAACTGACCTAATTCTCGTCAGAAGGACACTTCTCAGGTCTGTGCTCTCCACGCCCTCGTACCATAGTGCAGACTGTGATACAGATCACTCCTTGGTTTGCTGCAAAATCAAAGCACAACCAAGAAAACTCTATCGTGTCAGACATGAAGGGAAACCATGCATTGATACCAGCAAGATGTCACACCCTGTCATGATCACTCAATTCACTGCAACCATCAAGAAAATGCTCAGCATGGTGATACTATTACAGAGAACTGGGAGCATCTATGGAACACCATTCAAAGTACTGCACTTGCCACCTTTGGTAAGAAAATGGCAAGGTCAGATGACTGGTTTGATGCTTCATCAGATGTGATGGCACCTGTCATTGAAGCTAAGCGCACTGCTATGAATGAACACAAACGTTCACCGAGTGCCAAAACCCCACAGATCCTCAGGGCTACGAGAAGCAAAGTTCAACAAACTGCTCAACACTGTGCAAATGACTATTGGCTCTAGCTCAGTGAGAACAACCAGATCGCAGCGCAAACAGGCAACATTAGACAAATGTATGACGATATAAAGAAAGCACTTGGCCCCCCAAAAAAGTAAGACGGCACCACTAAAAACCATCAGCGGAGAGAAGCTAACTGGTTACGGTAAACAGATAGAGAGGTGGGTCGAGCACTACTCTGAGCTTTACGCTAGAGAAAATATCATTATGCCTGCAGCCCTTGATGCTGTCAAATGTCTGCCAACTATGGAGGAGCTGGATGCCGAACCAACATTAGAGGAACTCAGCAAGGCCATTGATAGCTTGGCCTCTGGCAAAGCACCAGGCAGTGATGGGATTCCTCCTGATTTAATCAAATGCTGTAAGAGCACGCTATTTTATCCCCTGCATAGGATGCTGTGACAGTGCTGGGAAGAAACAACTATTCCTCAAGACATGCGAGATGCCAAGATTGTAACACTGTATAAAAATAAAGGAGACAGAAGTGATTGCAATAACTGCAGAGGCATCTCTCTTCTTAGTATTGTTGGTAAGATTTTTCCCAAAGTCATCTTAATGTGACTACACATGTTAGCTGAGCACATATATCCAGAGGCACAGTGTGGATTCCGAGCTGGCAGATCAACAACAGACATGATCTTCTCTCTCCGCCAGCTTCAGGAAAAATCAAGAGAGCAGAAAAGACCATTATATATCGCCTTTATAGACCTCACAAAAGCATTTGACCTGGTTAGAAGGGATGGACTCTTCAAAATCTTCCTGAAAATAGGCTGCCCTTCTAAAGTGCTGGAAATGATAAAGTCATTCCATGACAACATGAAGGGAACAGTCCAATATGCTGGAAGCACATCACAGCCCTTTGACATATGAAGTGGTGTTAAACAAGGCTGTGTTCTGGCTCCGACCCTCTTTGGGATCTTCTTTGCTTTACTCTTGAAACATGCATTCAGAGATGCAGCTGAAGGAATATGCCTTCACACTAGGTCAGATGGCCGTCTGTTTAATCGTTCAAGGTTGAAAGCAAAAACAACAATCAGAAGGATCACTATAAGAGACTTTGTATTCGCTGATGATGCTGCAGTCGTCACTCACAGCTAACAGGAGCTTCAGAACTTGATGAATCGCTTCACTAAATCATGCAAGGACTTTGGCCTCACAATAAGTCTAAAGAAAACAAATGTGCTGAGTCAGGATGTGGGTGCTGCACCAGTTATTACTATCGATAACTATGAATTAGCAGTGGTGCACCACTTCACATATCTAGGGTCTACCATCAATGACAAACTCTCACTGGTTACAGAAATCGACAGTCGCATTGGCAAAGCTGCAGCTACCTATGCCCGCCTTACATCGTGTGTTTGGGGAAACTCCAAACTCACAATGAAGACCAAAGCTGTGGTACATAATGCCTGTGTCACCAGCACACTCCTATATGGCAGCGAGACCTGGACGACCTATGCTAAGCAAGAAAGAAGGCTCAATACCTTCCATTTACGGTGTCTACGCTGCATCCTCGGCATCTCATGGAAAGATAAAGTGACATATTGAGGTGTTGTCACGTGCTGGCCTTCAAAGTATGTATAATCTGCTTAGACAGCACAGACTTCGCTGGCTTGGCCATGTTCACTGCATGGAAGATGGTCGCATCCCAAAAGATATCTTCTACGGACAATTAGCAGATGGCAAGAGAACAGTTGGGCGACCTCAGCTGAGGTTCAAAGATGTGTGCAAGAGAGATATGAGGGCACTGGACATGGATCCAGCAACATGGGAGGATGAAGCTGCCGATCGCACTAAGTGGCGATGCTATTTATGACGCCACCTCAGATTGGGTGAAGAGAGGCTCACACAAGAAGCAGAAATGAGGAGAAAACATCAAAAGGAGCACCAGGAAAATAAGCAGCAGAGGACTGCCATCTCAGGGGCACATTCCCATAGTCAGTTATGACTGAAGGGTCTATTATTAGTATTATAACTAATTGTCTATAATTTTGTCATATATAATTCAATTTTTTTTTTCAGATTACAAAAAATTATGGAACAGAAGTTCCCATTCCTGGATCTTAGAAAAATAAAACAGGACATCAGTACAGATTTTAAAGTGAGCATTTTTTAAAAATTCTTGATAAATTTTAATACAGCCAACGTTAAACTGAGAAGTGTGTTAAAATATTGCCCATTTAAACATTTTATTACTTATTGCTAGGTTCTTTTTTTTCTTCTGTAACTGTGTAGTACATGTAAATGTAGTATATGGTCTTCATCAGGGACAGAGGCATAAGACAGTTGAGAAAAGAAAGTAATTTAAATACATGACAATTTTTCGTGTAGTTGTCATACTGGGGAAATGTTTAAGACTGAGGTGGCTTGTTTCAAACTTGAGTATGTTCAATATTTTGTTTTCAGGGACAAACAGTGAAGATAGAAAGTAAAGTTGAGGAAGATGACTATGTTTCTGCAGGGAGAGAGAGGATTAAGACCAGTTCCACATCTGTATATCCTGCTGGGGACAATTTACTCAGTAATGCTTTACAACTGTTTAACGTAAATGTAACCTGTGCTCAATATGTTACCACTATCAACAAATATGTAACATAATAAGTTAATTATACACAACCACCACAAACATCATCATTTTTTAGGGTTTCTGCACTATATGCATAGGCTACTGATAAGGGTGGCTTTAGGGCTTGCTCCTCTTTGGTGATAAGGCCGCTGTCGTGATGCTTTCGTAAATGATAATGGCAGAACTGACCACCATGGACGTTGTAGGTATAAGTCCAATTCCGTTGGAAAATCTTTAGCCCCGTCACAATACCACCCCTATCGACACCAGGTATTATTGTTCAAGATGTAGGGTGTCTTATCTGGTTTTGTGTTGTTGTTGTTGCTGTGTATAATAGTGATGTAGTTCATAGAGTTACAGCACATAGGGTACGACATGTGAAGTCATAAATGGGCAAACTGCTCTTGACGTTTTCATCATTTATTTTCACGCCACGAGTACAGGTACGTTACATCCAGTTCACAATAGAGCAAAGTCATGACATTCACGAATATCAGCATACATAGTTCATCAATGCATTTGGCATATTCTCAAAATGATGATATGGCGCCAAGGGATTATATTGTTGGCTCCAAATACAAAAGTACATCAAAAAATCCTCCTACTGTTCAGATGTGCTAAATGAGTCAAATCATAAGTCGCACGAGGATGGCATTCCAGGAGTGCAGGTCAAACTGACCTTTACAGGTATTCCTAAGTCTAACCTTGACGTAGGCGTAATCGCTGACACACAGCGACGTTCATAGAACATAGAACTGTCCTACGGGCTGAGTATGACCCGTGTACATATAGATCTCAGGTATGAAGATACCTGGGGCGTGACTTCTAATAAAAGAACCTCCCTTTCTGTAAAGCATACATGAGCAGAGATCGACCATTGTCAAACATAAAGTTAAGTTACATTCATAACCCTCCACTCCCAAAGGAGCATAGGCCTTCAACAAACACATGCCAAGTCCTCCTGTCACGTGCCATCATCTCAAGTTCTTTCCATGTTCTCCTCATCATTTTCACCTCTGTTTCCAACTCTCTTCTCCATGTACTTCTTGGTCTTCCTCTGCCTCTCTTGCCCTGGGGGTTCCAGAACAAGGACTGCCTTGTAATGCTATCAACAGGTTTCCTCAGTGTGTGTCCTATCCATCGCCATCGTCTTCTTCTCATCTCTTGTTCCACTGGCACTTGTCCAGTTCTTGTCATCAGTTCCACATTGGTAACCTTGTCATACCATTTTAATCCCTCTATTCTACGCAAGCACCCATTTATGAAAGTCTGTAGCTTTTTTGTTGTTGTCTTTGTTGTTCTCCATGTCTCCGAGCCGTACAATAGGACTGACTTCACATTTGAGTTGAAGATTCTTATTTTCGTGTTGGATCCTATTTCTCTTGATCTCCATATATTTCCCAATGCAATGAAAGCTCCTCTTGCTTTTTGTATTCTTATTTTGATATCGCTGTCTGTCCCTCCAACTTTGTCTATATTACTGCCAAGATATGTGTATGATTCTACATCTTGTATTGGCGTTTCTTCAAGTTCAACCCTGTTTTCATTACCTGCATTTATTCGCATTATTTTTTTGTCTTTTCCCTGTGTATTTTCAGACCCAATTGCTGTGACCTCTCATCGAGTGTTTTCAATTTGTCCTGCATCTGATTACGGTTATGGGACAGGAGAGCCAAATCATCAGCAAAATCCAGATCATCCAACTGCTTAGTCAGAGTCCACTGGATTCCATTTCTGTTGTGTGTTGTCGATGATCTCATAACCCAATCTATTGCCAGCAAGAAAAGAAATGGAGACAAGAGGCATCCCTGTCGCACTCCTGTTCTTATCCCAAATGGTTCTGTAAGCTGTCCTTCATGAAGAACTCTGCACGTCATGTCTTCATAGGTTTTCTTTATTAAATTAATGATTTTCAGGGGAACTCCATAATGCCTCATCAATTTCCAAAGTGATTCTCTGTCCACACTGTCAAATGCTTTTTCGTAGTCCACAAATCCGATGTATAGTGGTGAATTCCATTACAGACTTTGTTCAACTATTATTCTCAAAGTGGCTATCTGGTCTGTACATGATCTGTTTTGTCGAAAACCTGCTTGTTCATCTCTCAATTTCTTGTCTATGGACTCCTTTAATCTCTCAAGGATAATCCTGTTCAATACCTTTCCTGGCACTGATAGTAACATTATTCCTCTATAATTTGTGCACTCTTGTAGATTTCCCTTCTTAGGCAACTTAACCTTTAGCACGCTCCGGGCGCAGCGTTGCGCCGAACGTAACCTATGTTCTCCATGCTGGAGGCGCAATGTTGCACCTTACGGATATCACCGTTTCTAGCATGAGGACTTGTGTACACGTGATTTTCAGCCCCGGATGTTAAGTTGTAATTTTATTTGCAAGAAAGTTAGCTTCCGTTTCCGATCTTAAAAAAGTGATGGGTGTATCCGCGTTTATTTTTTGTAAATTTTTTAAATCGAAATGAATCGGGATCAGACACGCGGCCATTTCGCTCTAATTTTATTGGATTCTGACGCCATGCGGTGGGGATAAGATTTTTGTCTTTATAAGCGCTGATATCGTTTCTCAGAATGTGTTTGATGGCTGAGATGGAAACGAAAGTAAAATGGCCTTTCAAGTATGTATAATGTTAGGGGTTAGGACTAGGAATATCGGAAAGATTTAGAATTTCGGCCGAATGTCACAGCTGACGAGAGCGTTTGTTGCTTTGCTACTGATGATGGGTGTAACGAAAAGATCGTCATTTGATTTGTATTGGTCTGTTGGTCAAATGACTTTCATTGAGATGCAAGGGATATGGACCCTTCGTTTGCTGGTTATTTTTTAAATTTTTTTTTTAAATTTAAAAATTAAAAAAAAATATTTTTTTATTATTTTAATTTTTTTTTTCGTTTTTTTCATCTTTCCTTTCCTCTCTTCCTATCACATCTAACATGTACACAAACAAATTTTATATCATCAGATTCACCATTCATTTATTTATAGAAATTCCAAAAATGATAGCAGTTGACCAAGAAACACAAAAACTATAGACATTACAAGTCACCCACTATAAAAACGGGACGCTGTGAAAAAGAATGCAGTGGTTGGGCAAGTTTTCTGAATTTTTATGCAGCGTGCTAAAGGTTAACCAGATATCCTTCCTTCCAAAGTTAAGTTACAGATTGGATGTAAATGAGGCATTACCTTCGTTCGAAAATCCACACCACAGAAAACATACGCCTCCAGGCGTTTTTTGAATACTCAAGGGAAGGACCTTGTAAGCTAACTAACTCACAATAAGGCTCCTAATTCCCTAACAAAATCACAGAGACGCCAGAACGCGTCTTCTCTGCTTCACAACTTTCCATAGACTCCAAAGATAAAGAAACTTCCCAGACGCCTCGCGTCCGGACATGCGCAGAACCTATACACTTGAATAGCAATCAAACAAGACGATCTAGGAACATTCCAGATACGATTTATACTAGATTGAGCCTTATATGGACATGAACAGAGACCTCAACACTGGTTTCAGACATTCCAACAACAGTTGACCGATACTACCAAATAAGGAGAATGGTCACACTTCGTTCAAAAAATATGGACCGACCGTGTCTCGACACAAGAGGAGGTAACATCATATTAAATGATAATCTCAATTATCCAGAGTTATGTAGCTTTGACCGAAAGAAATTAAAGTGTACTTTTCAGTCAATCTAATTATACAATGTCTTTAGCAAAAAATGATCATACAATGTCTTGAGAAAAAATGATCATACAATGACTTTAGAAAAAATGATCTGTGCGTAACAGCTACATGTGTGTTTTATTTTTTTTAAATTTCAATTATTTTTTCTTTTTTGGGTATCTTTAGTCCAGACAGGAAATCTCTTGCAGTGGTGCAGGTATGGTGTTTATCACCGGGGTGAGCCAGGAAAAAATACACCCTTGGTCACCACCAGATAAAATACATGTTCATTTTGTGAACAAATCAACAGAAAGTTTAAAGGACTCTATGAAACACTGTCGTGACTTAAATTCTATTAAGAATACTAAGATGAATTATTGGGAAAATACGAAATTTAAGAATTAGTTAAACACAAAAGTCAAGAAATAAACCGCTCTTTCTAATAAGCTTTTTATTAACAGCATAAACAATACACCACAGATGTCATGTTTTGTTTCTACAAATTGATCTTTAGCACCTTCATTCCTGCAAATCGATCAATTATGTTATCAAAATGAATGTTTTCAAGAGTTTCTCTTTCAGTACTAAAAAGTATCAGATTACTCAGGCATTCCTGTCCCATAAACAATCATAAATATGAAAGAATTAGTTTTAGTGTTTTAAACAAATGCTCACATAGACACTCGTAAATATGAAAGAATTAGCTTTTGTGCACTAAACAAACGCTCACATATACACTGGTAAATATAAAAGAATTAGCTTTAGTGTATGTCACGAAGTGGATTTAGAACTAGAGGCTGCCTACATATAGTGACAAGACCCTAATGGAAAGAAAGTCTAAGAAGATAGATTTCAGAGAAAAAAATGACAGTGACTTTGGAAAATGAGGCTATTGGCGTCAAGGGCGAGAACCTAGATAGACCCACCCTTGCCACTTGTGACGTATTGTGTTGCTATAACCTCAATACCTCTAACTACCAAGACTGGGATAAGGATTAATTAACATCCACAGGCACCACTATACAGACAACGTATAGGTTGAAGTAAGTGACTGATCCAGACTAAAGTTTAAATAGTTTTATTTACATGCCAAAATTCAAACATGTCAAAAATCAAATACGTGCGAGTCCTCACACCTGGAAAGAACCTACACACAGATAAAGTACAGTGATTAAGTAAGGTAACTCCACAGTCGCCCTCCCCATAACCTGTAAGGAAGAAAGGTAAGTAATACAACAATTGGTTAGGTCTCGCTAACATTCAGATCCACCTTACTATAAATCAACTGATAATTAACTAACCACACTCTAACTCCTACTGACTGACTGGTTACAGACGTCACTAAATTTGAAGGGCCTACACAGCTTCTCTGCTTTAGGCAAATTACCCTTCACTAGCCAACACTATGTCCACCGAATAAAGAACTGGTGTTATCACCTCCTACCCAAACTAACTGACGAATTTGCTGAGTTCTACCTAAGTTCAGTGTCTGTAAGATGCTCCTGGTTTATACTACTATTCTCCTTCTCTCTATCTAGTGCAGGTCAGAGGTATTTTTGCCCTCTTTCCTCTGACTGCCTTTGTAGCTGCTAACATGGGTTGGTAGACTGGTTTCCTTGACTTGGACTATCTTCTGCATTTACAAGTGATGAATCTGAATTTACAGGCCTGGTTACCCCTCTCTTGGGATTTGGGCCATTGGTATTATTATGACCAACAAATCACGACACCTCTAGGCCCTGCGCCTAGGTTCAGTGTGTGCTAATATGAGCGTAAATTGCTCCGGATTTGTTACACAATCCGTTCTTGCTGAAGAAGTCTTCGCTTCCAGCTCCCTGGAACAGACTTTTGCACCAGTGACCACCGCATCACCATTGCTCCCTGCTCTCTCTTACTTACTTACTTAGTCGTTCCCCTTCTACCGTGAGGTGTAGAGGTTTGGAAGAGAGAGCGCCAGACTATTCTATCGGCTGTCTTCCTCCTGGCCTGGTTCCATTCTAGTCCTCGGTCCTTCAAAGATTGTCTAATGTTGTCCTCCCAGCGGACTCTGGGTCGTCCTCGGGGTCTGGATCCTTGGCTCTTTGTTTCCCATGCTTGTCGTGGTAGCCGATCTTCTCCCATTCTGCAGACATGGCCAAACCATCTTAGTTGGGACTGTTCTACTTGGGTCTGTAGGGGGTGGCATTTTAGGCCTTGATGTATCGTCTGGTTGCGTACCATGTCTCTTCTTGTTACTTCAACCACCTTCTTCAGATACCTCATTTCTGAGGTTTGGATCTGGCTTTTATGGGTTGTAGTCATTGCCCATGACTCGCATCCATATGTCAAGACTGGGACATAGGTGGAGCGGTATACAGCCATCTTCGTTTTCTTACCAACCTCCCTCTTGCTGAGGAATCCTCGATTTATGGCCTGAAAAAGTCTCCCAGCTGCTGCTTTTCGAGTGGCCAACTCTTCTTTGATGCCTCCCTTTCGGTCTATAATAGCTCCGAGGTATTTAAAGTGGTCGACCTGCTCCAGGACCTGTTCTCCCAGCTTAATCTGATGTCTTCTTTCTTCTCGTGATATCACCATGGATTTTGTTTTAGAGCTGCTTATGACCATCCCTCTCTTCTCCAGCTCTTCCTTCCAGACTTGCAGGTTGGATTGGAGATGTGCCTCTGATTTAGCAATCAGGGCAACATCATCAGCAAATGCCAGCTCTGAAATATAGACCTGTCTCATCTTCCAGTACCCCACTGAATACTTTCTTGTTCTCTCCTTACATGCCTTGATGACATCGTCCATAAGGAGTATGAAGAGGTAAGGTGATAGGATATCACCTTGTCTTACACCAGTGGTGGTCCTGAACTCTTCTGACTTATGGTTTGCTGTCCTCACTTAATTTCTGCAAGACTTGTAGAAGCTCTGTATAGCATGAATCAGAGGTGCTGGAATATTCTTCCTTGCCAAACAGTCCCAAAGTTTGCTCCAAGGGACCTTGTCAAACGCCTTTTCCAGATCTATGAAACAAAGATGGATCTCACTCTTATACTCAAGGGCCTTTTCACTCAGCTGTCTGAGTGTGAAGATTAGGTCTTGAGTACTTTGGTTTGCTCGGAATCCGCACTGGACCTCATCCAATTGTGGCTCAGCTAGGCGTCTGAGTCTCTGCTCTAGGATTCTAGAGTAGATTTTTCCAGGGACACTGAGAAGGGATATGCCTTTATGGTTTCCACACTGTCGATTGTCACCCTTTTTGAAAATTGGTGTTATGATGGCGATCTCCCAATCCTTTGGTATGGTCTTGTTGCACCATGCTGCCTGTAGGACCCTTAAGAGTAACAGGTCGCCTGATGCTCCCATGTACTTAACCATTTCTGGTGTTATACCATCATGCCCTGCTGCTTTGCCCATCTTGATTTTCTCTAGTGCTGCCTTCAGTTCTTCCATCTTTATGTCATCTTCATCACCATTGGTTTCCTCTTCTGTGCTAGTGGTTATCATTTCTGATGTTTGACCTTGCTCACCATCAAGGAGTTCTGAGAAATATTCTTTCCATCTTTCCATTACTTCCTTCGGGGCAGTAAGCAATTTGCCTTGCTTGTCCTTTATAAATTTGAGAGGGCATTGTTTTTCCTTCCTCATGTTCTTTAGGGTCTTATAGAACAATTTCTGGTTTTCTTGTGCATCTTTTTCTAGCTTTTCTCCAAATTCTTCCCAGGACTTCTGTTTTGCTGCTAGCACTTTGTTCTTTACTTCTGTTCTGAGTGTCACATATTCTCTATATTTTTCCATTTGTCCTGTTGTGTTTTTAGCTCCTAAGTATTGTTTCCATGCCATTTTCTTCTTATTTTCTCTTTGACTTCCTCTGTCCACCAAGGTGTCCTCTTTCTCTGGTTCCCAAGTCGGACTTCACCACATGCTTCTGCAGCAGCTGTCTTTATGATATCCTTGAATTTAATCCAGAGGGTTTCCAAGTCATCAGGTTGTTCTTCTGTGTTGCTCACCGCTGCAGCAATAAGCCCCTGATATCTGGTCTTAATTTCTGGCTCTCTCAGCTTGTAGGTCCTAATGCTCATTTCTCCTGCTCTTTTCCTTGGTTTCTTGCGTGATGTTGAGCAGTTCCTAGGCTGAGCAACTCTTTCAGTTGTTCGTTTGATTGTTAGCAGGTAGTGATCACTTCCAATCTCTGGCCCCCTCCAGACTCTTGCATCTCGGACATATTTGAATGAGCTTCTCCGAACAATGGCATAGTCGATCACTGACTTCTCATTCTTTGTTGGTTCACATCTAGTGTATGCATGTATGCGCTTTTGGGGGAACTTTGTGTTTGTAATGATCAGATTCTGCTCACTGCAGAATCTAAGGAGTCGCTTTCCATTGTCATTGAGAGTATCTTCTCCATATCTTCCGATAACTCCACCCCATCTAGCATGGTCATTTCCAACTCTGGCATTAAAATCTCCGAGCATGATAACTTCATCTAGGCAGTCATCCACTGTCCTTTGAAGCAGCTCGAAGAATTCCTCCTTGACCTCTGCTCTCTCATCCTCATTTGGCCCATACACTATGACCAGGTTGACTATGGTTTCTCCTTCTTTTAGTTTCACAACCATAATGCGCTCTGAGACAAAGTTCCACCCCTTGATACTATCTTTTTGATTTTGGCCACAATGCAACCCACACCCCCTTTAGCTCTTTCGGATATGGGTACACCACTGTAGAGCAGCGTGTTGCCATTGAGATCCATGACTCCTTGTCCTTTTTTCTTTGTTTCCGTTATAGCCAGGATTTCTAGTTTTGCTTTCCTCATCTCTTCCACCAGCTCCTCTTCCTTCCCATTTATACTTCTTGTGTTCCATGTTCCATAAGTCGTAGTCCGTAGTCCGTTCCAGTTTGTCGCCTTTAGAATCAGTCCGGTTTTCTCTCTTGTGTTACTAGTAATCATGGTTTAAAGCAAACAGGTGATTGGCCTGTTGTGCCTTTGCATGGTGGAGGGGCTGCCTCCTTACGGCCTCCATGCAGGCCGCCCTCCTCCTTTTTCATCCGGGCTTGGGACCGGCATAGGCGGAGTTTCCCTGCTCTCTCTTGGGTACAAAACAGACTTTTGCACCAGTGACCACCGCATCACCACGCCATTTTCTCTTCTGGCTCTGCCGACTCTCCTTCTCCTGAGAAGGCCGACTACTTCTAGCAAGCTGTAGGACCAAACTGTCGCCCTAGCTGCCCTGCCATGAAAATATTTGCTGTGGACCAAACAATAACAAAAGCTATATATGTATCACACTTCAAATTTCATACACTTAAATCCAAACTCCTTAACACTTAACTCCCAACTCCTTAACATTTTACTCCCAACTCTTTAACATTTAACTCCCAACTCTTTAACACTTAACTCCCAACTCTTTAACATTTAATTCCCCTTAATTCAATACAGCTCCTATGCTCTGTCATTGCCCCAGTGATGCATAAATATGCCTACCCCCACTTCCCCTCAAATACTGTCCTATAGGAAAGCTCTTATCTCCAGACTCAGCTGGCTTAATCTCTTACATTAGCCATCAAAACATTGCAACCACTGAATGAACCTTTCGCTGGTAAATTCCTGGCCCTACTATTTTAACAGTAATCGAGGTGTTACTTCGCCAACCCAAAAATACAATAGACTTCACCCGAGACAATAACCTCCCATCTCCATGAATTCCACCACTATAATTATATCTAGATTAGGACTAATTACATCCCTTCTAGACCCATAACTGCTGACTTCAAAATGTATGCTTTACCCACACGTGGTAAATACGCACTTAAAACAACCCTTAAGTAACATTTAAATGCCACACATAAATATACCTAGCGTATTTAGTATGCCCACATGATAACTCAACCATTGGGGCATCATCTCTATGTCAGAAATATTATGTGCACCCTATTTATATAAAGTTACTGAAATCTTATCTCAGCAAATACATACACCCTCATCTCTTATACAAGAGCGTTACCCATTCAGCCTGCAGGTAATCTATACACATTTAAACATCACGTAAATAACGCACACAATTTACCTAGCATATTTACTCTGCCAACATTATAAATCAAAAATTGGGAAATCTTCCCCCCACATGCCGGGAATATTATTTACACCCGATTCCGATAAAGTTATATATAGGAACTGCAATCTTTTCTCCGGAAATACATACACCCCTATCTCCCCTTTCCGTTCCTGCCACTTACGTTATCAAATTAGCCCGCTAGAAAAATACACCCGCTCCCAAATCCTTAAAAATCACAGTGAAGCTACAGGCATCGTGACTCACGATTGTGATCTTTAATATGTCAAATCTTTAAGCTGTCCGTATCTCACAAAAAGATATAATTCACCCTTACAATATTATTTTTATAAGAGGGTAATTAATGGCATGTCTGTTACGAAATATCACTATTTCCCCGAGCATGTTTTTACGCTGCAATAATTACAGATCACACTTCTAGGAAATAGTAAATACCCCTGTCTTCTGACAATATAACAGTAAAAACCCAATTAATTACAATACCCAATTATGTCCGAGGAACTAATCTGAGAAAACTATCAGAATTCCATACACACGGCCAAAAATACCTACATGCTTTCTTATTATTTATTCCTTCTAATAGATAGCATTGATGGCTCAACTTTTATGAATTAACTTTACCACGATCTAAATCCTGCAAAAATCTTACAGACTATATTAGCCTAATTAACTTTATAGTTACCAAAAGTCGAATATCTCCTAAGAGCAAACTGACGATGATTTCCATGGCAAGAAGTTGTTGGTTTTAAAATCTGAGCAAATTCTGCCTTGAAAACCCGTGTATTTATTATGGTCCCCAGAAGCCGACCTCACGCTAAATGATGAGTCACGGCGTGGCTTCTTTCTTAGCCGGTCACTCTCTGAACCAACCAACATGCTGGGAAATCTATAAATAGCCCGTGGTCATAATCTAACTTTAGAAAGTAAGACAAATTGGAAAAATTCCATTACTTACTGACCACGCGCTAACATCACCCCCTACCCCCAACTTTTGCGTTGCATAGAGGCGGGTTTCGTGATCTTTTCCCCGTCTAGAATTACCCCTCCTAATAATTACGGGCGCACTCACTGCTAGCGAAATAAAATGGACTGCGATTATGTTACACTAGGAATTTCTCCATGAACACTTTTTTCTTCATGGGAAAGAGACTGGTACGAGTCTAGAATTTAAACCCTACCATCCCTTCTAGAAAACGTAATAATTTATCTACACAGAAAGTCCAAACACTATTATTATTCATAGAGAATTAAAAAACCCGATAAGATAAAATCCCACCGTAATCTCTCTGAAAAATGTAAATAATAGAAGGAGAAGAAACATGGGGTGGATTCCTTGTAATCCCTCCTAGAAATAGTGAAAATAATGCCAGGAGAATAAAGACATGGGGCCTGTTGCAAATCAAATTACAGTAACTCCTCACAGTGTACTAAACAAATGCTCACATAGAGATTGGTAAATATGAAAGAATTAGCTTTAGTAAACTATACGAATGCTCACAGCTGGCTACTGAAGTAGAAATTAATAGCAGAATTTCCAGTGCTATGTGTAAATTTGGGAATACATCATTTCCCTAAGACATCATCATACCTGTCAACCTCCTGAGACAAAAATCTGTACGTTGGACCAAAAAAATCCTTACAAACATCCAAAAATCCTTACGCAAAAAAATATATTGATAAATTATACACAATACAGTTTAAAAATGAGAAATGACATATACAAATCTATTAACATTTGAATTAGTGTGATATAAAACATTCTAATAGTCTCATACTGTTCTTTACATATAAAAAATTTAGTGATCATTTTAAGTTATGCTGGGCAATGAAATTGGCAAATAAAACTTCAGCCCTTGTAATGCCACACTCTTCCTGTTTTGGCTGAGCAAAAAAGGTCTTAATAGATGCTCCCTTTTTCATTGCAAACATTTGTTCATGCAATTTTGATTTAAAATGTACTTTCAGATCATATAATCCTGAAGCTACTACTTTAATATCTTTGCTGCATATTCTACAAAAAGCATGGGTTGATCCTAACTTGGATTCATCTACAATGCCAGGGAAGAGTTTAACCCATTCAACCTGAAACTTACCATGACCTGCAAGCTTTTGTTTCTTTGAATTAGGCTCAGCCATCATTCAGTGGATGAAATATTTCAACTAATAATCTTTGTAGATGAAGAGAATGATTTAAAAAATACAACGAAGCAAAGCAAAAAAAAAAAAAATTAACCAAATTATGAACAGAATATCAAATCTAGGAAGAAAACAACGTATCACCAAAAAGTTACAAAATTATTATTTAAGAGTTGGTAGCCTAGACCAGTGATAACAGATTGCCACTTTATTTAAAAATAAAGCAGTGAATCTCAGCACTAGAATAAAGTAGGCCTACTCTTACTTAGTCGTTCCCTTTCTACCGTGAGGTGTAGAGGTTTGGAAGAGAGAGCGCCAGACTATCCTATCGGCTGTCTTCCTCCTGGCCTGGTTCAATTCTAGTCCTCGGTCCTTCAAAGATTGTCTAATGTTGTCCTCCCAGTGGACTCTGGGTTGTCCTGGGGTCTGGATCCCTGGCTCTTTGTTTCCCATGCTTGTCGTGGTAGCCGATCTTCTCCCATTCTGCAGACATGGCCAAACCATCTTAGTTGGGACTTTTCTACCTGAGTCTGTAGGGGGTGGCATTTTAGGCCTTGACGTATTGTCTGGTTGCGGACCATGTCTCTTCTTGATACTTCAACCACCTTCCTCAGATACCTCATTTCTGAGGTTTGGATCTGGTTTTTGTGGGTTATTTATCTAGAACATATTATGCAGGAGGCTCTCTACGATTATAAATCAACCATATCGATTGGAGGCCGACCTCTGTGCAACCTACGTTTTGCTGATGATATTGATCTGATAGCTGGATCAGAATCAGAACTTCAAGACCTTACCTCTAGACTGGAGAAAGTAACAAGAACGTATGGGATGGAAATTAATATAGAAAAAAGCAAGATATTGGTGAATAGCCATAAGAAACATGTTCCGACCAACATTACGTTAAATGGGCAAACGTTAGAAGAAGTTAACACCTTTAAATATCTCGGGTCCACTATATGTAGTGATGGAAGATCAAGTAAAGAAATCAAGACAAGACTTGAGATGGCCTCAGCTGCCATGACAAAGTTGAATGTGATCTGGAAAAGTAACATCAGTTTTCCTGTGAAGATCAAATTATACAAATCACTTGTATTATCTATTCTCTTGTATGGGTGTGAGAGCTGGACACTCACTGCAGATACGGAGCGAAGGATTCAGGCTTTCGAGCATAAATGTTATAGAAGAATTTTGCGCATTTGCTATAAAGAGCACAAAACAAATGTCTATGTTAGAGAGAAGATAAACACCTATGCAGGCCACCAAGAACCACTTTTGTCAATAGTGAAACATCGAAAGCTTGCCTGGTTTGGGCATGTAACTCGTCATGACTCCCTTTCGAAAACGATCCTTCAGGGGACAGTCGAAGGTAAACGGAGAAGAGGAAGGCAAAGAAAATCCTGGGCTGATAACATCAAAGAATGGGCAGGACACGGTTTTTCCACACTTGTACGCATTGCTGAGGATAGAACGAACGAACGAACGAACGAACGAACTTTATTTTCGAAGGGTAAAGAATTGGGCGCGCAGGCCCGTCTAACATTCTGCCCTTCCACTCTCATTAATCTTGCATACTATATCCTTTCATTCCCACATGATGCTTTAAGCATTAATTTAAAGGCATGCAACATTTTAAAGTTACCATAACAGCATTCATTTACAGTATGCAAGCATAATAATAAAAAAAATGAGTAGGGTTTTTTTTTTTGAAACAAACAAGCTAGTAAATGGGGGAAAAAAGTAATAATAAAATAAAATAAATAAAACAATAAATAAAAATAAATAAATTCTGTATACCGACACTCACTCATGCGGTCAATCCGTCTACAATTAATCTGTATTTTTGGTATGCGGGTACATTCTCACGACTCACATTTCTAAAGTACAGTATTATGTGGGTACATTCACACATACATTACATTATATAATAATATTTTAAAGTGAATATAATAATGATATTACATGGATATAAAACAAATTATTCACACACAAAAATGAGCGGAAGAGGAAAAGAAATGTTGACCTATGGATGAGATGTTGACAGGCAAATACTGTTTCTATGGGGGTAGATAATCAGTGTTGAGGAAGTGTTTGAAAAGTGCTTTGTTAAAAGAATATTGTGTAGGTAGGCTTTTTAGGTGGTGTGGAAGGCTGTTCCATAAGTAGGCACCAGAGTAGGCTAGACTCTTTTTGAACAGGTCGATCCTAGGTTTGGGCAGACGTAACTGATGTAATCGTTGTCCCTCCCTTCTACTGGTTTGAAACAATGATCTTAGGTACGACGGGGCATTGTTAGATAGAATTGTGTGAGTCAGCTTGGCTTTGTTGTAGAGAAGACGTTTTTTTAGCGACAGTATTTTGGGTTCTTTTCCTGTCCTTGTGTGTGGTGTCATGCGATTACACTGACAAACAACATTTTTCTTTCTTATATAAGAATAAGTGTTCTTAGGTCAGTTTCTTGCACTGATTTCAAATCTGAAATCCGTTTATCTCTATCACGTCGGGTTCTTAAGATATTTGTGAATAAATATATTTTTGGGAAACCGTTATTTGCTCCGTTTCATTTTTACTATATAACTTATTAAAAATTAATAAAATGCAAAATAATTCTACTTTTTATACTGCTAAAAGATGCATGACATATGTTACGCTATTTTTCAAATACTTACTGTATTTTGAAATAATTCTGAGCGAAATATGGCTTCTAGAAGTTGTAGAAATTCGGCTGATCTGTTCTGTTACGTGTGCGGATATTTTACTGATCGTGTTCACCAGAAAAACTTTACACCATTACTAAAGAAAGCATATGATCTTTATTTCGATTCAAAAGTTGATGATGCAAATAAATCTTGGAAGCCAAATGCAGTTTGTTCGACTTGTTCAAAAGACATTGGCAGGTTAGTTACGAAAATCGCCGAAGCATAAGTCGATGACTTTTGGAGTGCCAGTAATATGGCGTGAACCGACAAATCACGCTACTGACGTCTACGTGTATATAATAAATCATGGCCTACTTCTGTTTGACATATATCCATGGTTTCACTTTTAAAATTAGAAAGTCTGTGGTTTATCCAAATATTGAATCGGTTTCGAAACCAGTGCCTCATGATCAAATCACGTGTCCGATCCCAGTTCCACCAGAACAATATCCGTTGGACGTGAATGAACCATCAGAAAGTGATAGTTTACCTGCTTTAGAAACTAATTCTGACTCGGATTATATACCGGTGAATGATGGTGTTCACTTAATTAACCATTCAGAACTTTCAGATCTAATACGTGATCTCGCTCTTACCAAAATTACAAGCGGAATTACTCGGTTCGCGACTCAAAGAATGGAATCTTTTAGCGCCCAATACTCCGATATCTAAATTTCGTCATAGACACAGAGAACTTGTTCAATACTTTGAGATGGATGATGACATTTGCTATTGCAAAGATGTAAACGGTCTAATGGTGCACCTCGGTCATGAGCACATAGTCAACGAATGTCGACTTTTCATCGACTCTTCCAAGACTAGTCTAAAAGCCGTGTTATTGCATAACGGAAATTTATTTTCATCAATTCCAGTCGCCTACTCTGTTCATATGAAAGAAACCTATGACAATATGGCTATACTTTTGGCAAAAATAAAGTACAATGACTACCAATGGCGGATTTGTGGAGACCTAAAGGTCATTGCAGTTCTCACGGACATGCAGACTAGGTATACTAAATTGTGATGCTTGCTATGTGAATGGGAAAGCTGCAACAGACAGGAACACAAATAAAGGTGTGGCCTATCAGGGATCGTATGCAGCTCGGGCATAAAAATGTAAAACACGAGCCATTAGTTAACACAGACAGCATCATTTTTTACCACAGTTACATATAAAGTTGGGGCTCATGAAGAATTTCGTAAAAGCGTTAGATAAAACGAGCAAAACTTTTACTTATCTTCGAGAAAAGTTTCCGCAAGTTAGCGATGCAAAGATAAAGGAAGGTATCTTTGTAGGACCTCAGGTTAGGAAAGTTATTGCAGACAAACAGTTCGAGAACTTGTTACATGGTAGTGAACTTCGCGCATGGATGGCATTCAAATCGATCGTCGATAACTTTCTGGGAAATCACAAATCTGTCGACTATGTGCATATTGTTAAGCAGTGCATAGATGCATACAGAATTATGGGCTGTAACATGTCCCTCAAAATCCATTTGCTCGATTCGCATCTTGACTTTTTCCCTGACAACCTTGGCGAAGTCAGCGATGAACATGGAGAACGATTCCATCAAGATATCGCCTTAATGGAGTCACGTTATCAAGGACGGTGGAGTGTGACCATGTTTGCCGATTATTGTTGGATGCTTCATCGCAATGTACCACATGCCATTCACGGACGAAAGTCGACTGCAAAGAAATTCAAGCCTAGATAACTGTTATACTTCTTGTACGAATGATGTTGTAATACTATAGGCGTTGTTAAAAAACTTCAATTGCGTATTTCTAGAGATCCCGACCTGATAGAGAAAAACTGTTTGCAGATTTAAAAACAGCGCATTAAAAGTGACCAGAAAAACATAGAAATGTTAGAGAAAGAAAAAAAAAATTTTTTTTTGTTAGACAGTGTTATCGGTGATCAGACGCACTGCTCTCTTTTGCAGGGAGTGCAGTCTCTTCGAGGTGGAAGCAGGGCAACAATCCCATAGTGTAGAGCAGTAATCTAGATGTGTCTGTATATGTGAGGTGTAGAACAATAGTCTAGTGTCTGCGTCTAAGAAGTGTTTTATTTTGGCTAGCTGGTACGTCTTTTGTGCTATGTGTTTGGTTAAATTCCGTACATGGGAGTTCCACGTTAAGTGCTGGTCAATCGTGATCCCCAGAACTTTGTGTTCTGTTACATGTTCAATTTGTATTGATTCCGCGTGTAGCTGTAGCGATCTTTTGGTGCAGCTTAGGAGTTTCTGTCTGGTGGTAATCAACATAGATTTCGTTTTTGTTGTGTTTACTGGCATACGATTCATATTACTCCATTTTGTTAGATTGTCTACATCGCTTTGAAGAGTCATTTCAAGTGCCACGCAGTCATTGTCACTAGTGTAGATAGTACAATCATCTGCAAAGAGGTCACAAGTTGAATATTTTAGATGTAGTGGCAGGTCGTTGATGAACATTGCGAAGAGTAGGGGCCCAAGAATAGAGCCCTGTGGTACTCCTGTAACTACCTTCGAGAAATCTGATGCCGAGTTGTTGTGAAGCACTAACTGTTGTCGATCTGCCAGGAATGATTTGATGATGTTTAGTGGATTAGAGCCTATTCTGAGGGTTTCCAACTTTTGAACCAAGATAGTGTGGTCAATCATGTCAAATGCTTTCTTGAAGTCGACAAAAACAGCACCACATAATTTTTCATCATTTATGTTCGACAGCCAGTTGTCTGCCATTTTGGTGAGCGCTGTGTGACAGGAATGTTTGGGTCTGAAACCTGACTGGCTATCAATGAGCAGTTTGTTTGTTGTTAAGTGTTGAAATGTGGTGTTGTAAATGTGTTTCTCTAGTGGTTTTGAAAGAGATGATAGAAGGGATATTGGTCTGTAGCTGTTGGGATCGCTATGTGAGCCAGATTTATAGAGGGGGTACACTTTGGCAGATTTAAAGGCTGTGGGGAAGTAGTTGTGTGCAATACATTGGTTGTACACATAGGTTAAGGAGTCGCAAATGATGGGCGCAGCGTAACGTAGAATCTTATTGCTGATACCATCAAGCCCAGATGAATTGTTGTTTTTTAATGCCAAGATATATTTGAGAACTTCATGTACTGTTAGAAAAGGAATATGTCTTAGATCTGTTGTGGTGTGTTCAGTGTTGCAGAAGGCTGTCAATTTACTAATATCGCAGTCCATTGGCTTTAGTGTCGACTTGAGAAGGCTAATTTCTGTTTTGAAGTGGTTGCTAAAATGAGTTGCCGTGAGGGAGCAGCTTTTTGGTAAAGAGTTTAGTGACTTTGATTTGTGTGTTAGTGTTCTAATGGCTGCCCAGACTTCTTTGCTGTTTGCTTTGTCTTGAATCATCTTTCTGAAATGTAGTTTCTTTTCCTGACGAATGAGATATTGTACTTTGTTTCTAAGCATCCGATACCTGCTGAAATCTTTGAGCTTATGTGCTTCGTCCCGCTCTCTCATTGTTGATAGTATTTCGTTGGTTATCCATGGGGTCTTTCTGATGTTTTTGACCCGAACCTGCTTTATAGGAACATGTTTGTCGAATACGTTGTTGAAAGTTTGTGTCCAGTATGTTATGGCTTCTTCTGGATGCGGAAGTTGGTACACGTATGAGAGAGGGGATATTTGTAGGTCTTGTAGGAATAATTGAATGTTAAAGTTTTTGAAATTCCTGTAATGGACTGTGATGTGTTCCGTTTTAGGTGCTTTAAACCCCTTTCTCGTCCAGGTACAGCAAATAGGATAGTGGTCACTTAATGATGTCTGTGGGACTATGCATTCTATAATGTTTTCTGGGCAGGTCGTATAGATATGATCAATTAGTGTAGATGATGAGTCTGTTACTCTCGTGGGTTGATTGATTAACTGTATGAGGTTGTATGAGATGGTGATATCATTCCACGTGTTGTTCGGTTTGTGAAGGTCAATATTGAAATCCCCCAGTAGAATAATTTCCTTCGAAGAAGCCCAAACGTTGTCCATCATTCGTGAGAATGTGTCAAACCATACAGCAGAAGAGCTAGGGTTTCGGTACAGGTAACCAATTAGAACGGGGGTCAGGTTGGGGAGTTTTATTTCCAGCCATAAACATTCAATGCCAGTATGTTCTAGATCATCACGGCGTCTGTACTGAAGAGATGTTGAGATGTATATGACTAGCCCTGTTTCATGTTGTCTGTTAGGATCCCTGCGAATGGTGGTGAATCCATTAATCCTAATTTCGTCATCTGTAATTTTGTCATTGAGACGGGTTTCAGAAAAACCAAATATGTGGAAGTTTTGTTGGAGGGAGGTGGAGACTTCAGAAAGCTTACCTAGCAGGTGGTAAATGTTTAAATGACCAATTTTAAGCCCTGATAGTTTAAGCCATGAATTGGTGGTATTGCCTATATTTTGATTAGAGTTTTTGCACTCGGACATGATAATAGTCAATAGGAAAGAAATAATGAGGGGAGTAGGAATGAGTAAGAAGCAATAAAATTGGTACACAATGGTTTATACAAAATTGTAGACAAGTAATAAAATGTGCACTGCTAGAGTCCGTGGACACTGTTTACAGTATCTTAATCTCTGCAAAAAGTGTGGTTTTTATCTTAAAATACAGTCTGTTCCGAACAAAAAGGAATATTTTTACTTCAACCACAGTCAATGTAGAGAATTAATCCTCCCGGGACAGTTAAAGGTCCACGCTGTGACTTAGTTAGTTAGTTTTGTGAGGATTTCCTAATTTTCCTCAATATGAAAAAATGAAGGTGCAGATGTATAAAAGATGTAAAAGAGAATGGTGAGCGTAGGAATGAGAGGAATAAGCACAGAGATAATAATAATAAGAAAACAACAGTATTAATACGATAGAGTTATTACTAAATTGGAAACAAATTTAGATACGCCCTGCTCTGACGAACAGAAAGAAATGTTTAAACAGACAATGTAATAAAAAAAAAAAAAAAAATTATTAACATCCAAAAGTGACAGTTAAAAGTTCAACGCTGATACTCAGCTATTTCTTTTATCTCAGGACAAAGGTCACTAAAGTGCTTCCGAAGAGAACGCGTCAGGTCGAATGTTACACTGCAAACTTGTTTAAAAAAAAAAACAGTTTTAAGTTGCTTGGTTTTAATCTTGTTCTGTAGAGCCGTTTATAGACATCTGAAGAGCCTGCATTAATATTTCTGGACTATATTGAGTCAGTTGCCGTAAAACGGATGAATTGTGAGAATTCCGTTCTGTGTGGGTGGAGACGGGGTGAGAAAACTCCCATTTTCTTGCTGTAGTTCCTGCGTTGCGATTAAGTGAATGGGTGTTACTTGTAGTCCAATCTGTCCATCTGTCCAGTGGTGTCTGTTGTGCAGTTAGCAGCTGGCTGGACTGTTGTGTGGGTAGTGGCGGATACATTTGGTCATAAAGGTTAGCGTGGGAGGTGGGCTTAAATGTAGCTTTTCTAGATACTTGCTTGTCAGCTGAGGACGGTGATTGATGGTTATGAGCTGTTGTGCCTGGGTTTACTAAGTTAAGTGTATAATTTGTGTCCCTGGTGAATGAATGTGTGTGTTTCTGGTGTGTCCTCTGAGGAAACTTTAAATTTTTGGCTAGGTAGCTGGTCCCTAGTTTAGAAGTGTATACCTGATCTCTGTATAGCAGTTTTTTTGGCGCACCTGACTTAGATGTGAAAAAGGGTGTGTTGTTTATGAAAGACGTGTTATGCTTTGAACAAAAAGTGTAAAGCACCTTGTTGTTGATATCCACAGTTTGGCGTGCTTTACCATAGCTGGGTGGAATAATTGACGAAATATATATGTGGATGTGTTGGGAAATTTTTGTTTTATGGTGTCAATCATTCTGGAGATGTCTGATAGGTTAAGAGTGTGTCCATTTGTGCTGTCGTTTATCCCTACGTGTATTGTTGTTTTCTTTATGTTGGTGTTTGTGTTGAGACGGCTTATTTCATTGATAACTTCTACTATTCCGGCTCCAGGTAATGGTATAACAGTGACTAGTTCCCCTGGTGTTGTTGACATTCGATCGCTGTGAATGCCATTTAGCAATGAGTCTCCTATAATAATGTTGGTTGTGTTGTGAGGAATGTGACGATTAGGATGTGGCTGTGGTCGAATACGACGGCGTTGTTGGTGCCATTGCTCGTTGTCTTGCAGTAGGTGGTCAGCAGAATCTTGTGTCAAGTGACATTGGAGTTTACGTGCCCTGTCATCTTCTTCTGAGGTTGCTGTTTTGGAATCTGCTTGTGTAGATAGGATTGACGGATTTCCAAATCGATTGCTAATTTTTACTTCAATTGGGAATGTTTTATTTGGTCCTAATCGTCTTCCTACACTGCTGCCAATGTCCTTTTGGCTTTTAACATTATGATGCTGTCCTGGGCATGCTTTGTTTTGAGGAATTAGTGTTGGAGAAGGGGTGGGTAAGTTAAGTGGTGTAACTGGAGATTCATGATGAATTGCTTCTCGTGGGCTGTCAATCACCTCCCCATTTTCTTTTTTCTTATTACTTGAAATAGGTTGGTGGTTTAGGTGATGAACCAACCTTGTGTTTTCTCTGCGGAGAGTCATAACTTCATGTCTCAGTGTTTCAAGCTCTGTTTTCAGTGAGCTTTCTATATCCTGCTTGAATTTTTCAATGACGTTTTTCAGAGAACTTTCAATTATAGTTTCCAGCTCCTGACAGAAGTGTTTCTCTGTTCGTTGGCTTAGTTGTTCCATAACACACTCATTTGCTAATAGATATTTTGTGGAGCATGATGGGCTGGTGTCGTTCATATTGGATGGGTTATCTGAAGAATTGGGGAATACATCACTCAAAGTGTGGTTTACACTGACTTGGAAAGTAGCTGTATCTGGGAGGCAGGATGGGTTGGTCTCGTTCATATTGGGTGGGTTATCTGAAGAAGTGATGAATGCATTTTTCAAAGTGTGGTTTACGCTGACTTCAGTGGGTTGGTTGATGTGAACTTCTAGATAATTTATTGTGGGCTTTTGAGCTGTCGGTCCATTAGAGGTGGGTCCTGTTGGATCAAATATGGGTGGTGTTGGATCGAAAGTGGGTGTTGTTGGATCACACGTTGGTGGTGTTAGATCAGGGGTAAAGGTGGGTCCTGTTGGATCAAATATGGGTGGTGTTGGATCACAGGTTGGTGGTATTAGATCAGGGGTAAAGGTGGGTCCTGTTGGATCAAATATGGGTGGTGTTGGATCAAAAGTGGGTGGTGTTGGATCACAGGTTGGTGGTGTTAGATCAGGGGTAAAGGTGGGTCCTGATGGATCAAATATGGGTGGTGTTGGATCGAAAGTGGGTGGTGTTGGATCACAGGTTGGTGGTGGTAGATTAGGGGTAGGAGGACTGGCTTCAATGGTTAGCTGAGATTTTGCGTTGGTAGACTCGTCTCCTATCATTGTTGGAGAAGAAGTAGGATCAGTTACAATCATGGTTTTATCTAGAGCTGATCTTTGGAGGTGAGAAAATTCGACGTCCAACCATGTCTGTACGCACTCTGTCGTTCCTTGTGTTAAAATCTTATTTTTTGTGTGATACAGATGTATTGTGAGGAGGTCCGTGCTTATTTTATCCTCAACAATAGCGTTTAGTTGATCGCTCCGGGTTTCAATGGAACAGCTTTTGTAGTATTCTAGGCAAGTGTGTTTGAAAATTTCGTAATGTTGACTGTTACGGAATTCAACAGAGCAACATTGACCCTTGTTCGTTTGTTTGATGATCAGATGTGGAGGGTTGGTCCAGGCGTGAAGTTTTCTTTGTATGGCTTTTTCTTTGTTAAGGCAGTAGCTCTTAGTGACTGTAGAGGGACGTAATCTTCCATCTCTGGGTGGTTTTACTATCGCTGATACGACGACGCTGTTCTCCTCGCTCGCCATGATCACATTACATGCCTGAGGGCTGAAGGGCCGTGTAATTTAACATTGTGTATTGTTCCATAGCCAGAAGGTCACCGTCAAAATTTAGAATGTGTAACAACTGTTGAAGTAGTTTTCGATTTATCGACAAATGGTGGCAGGACACAATACCGTCATTCCATACAGAAAAAACACAATATTAATACGTGAATTTAACACAATTGCAATATAAACAATTTCATTGTATGTCAAACAAAACCGCCAACACAGGGATGTATAAACCATCCATATTAAATGGGAACAACTTAGAATAAAATATCCAAAATGTAGAGCCAAGTAAAAACACGTCCGCACATGTGTCCAGCGTTAATTCCATAGAGAGAGAGCAGTGGAGGACCCTGTCTGCTGATGCTTCCACCATGGCACCCCTACGACCCATGACGGGTTACGGGCTGAGATGATGATGAGTCATTGCCCATGACTCGCATCCATATGTCAAGACTGGGACATAGGTGGAGCAGTATACAGCCATCTTCATTTTCTTACCAACCTCTCTCTTGCTGAGGAATCCTTGATTTATGGCCTGAAAAAGTCTCCCAGCTGCTGCTTTTCGAGTGGCCAACTCTTCTTTGATGCCTCCCTTTTGGTCTATAATAGCTCCGAGATATTTAAAGTGGTTGACCTGCTCCAGGACCTGTTCTCCTAGCTTAATCTGATGTCTTCTTTCTTCTCGTGATATCACCATGTATTATGTTTTAGAGCTACTTATGACCATTCCTCTCTTCTCCAGCTCTTCCTTCCAGACTTGCAGGTTGGATTGGAGATGTGCCTCTGATTTAGCAATCAGGGCAACATCATCAGCAAATGCCAGCTCTGAAATACATACCTGTCTCATCTTCCAGTACCCCACTGAATACTTTCTTGTTCTTTCCTTACATGACTTGATAACATCGTCCATGAGGAGTATGAAAAGATAAGGTGACAGGATATCACCTTGTCTTACACTAGTGGTGGTCCTGAACTCTTCTGACTTATGGTTTGCTGTCCTCACATAATTCCTGCAAGACTTGTAGAAGCTCTGTATAGCATGAATCAGAGGTGCTGGAATGTTCTTCCTTGCCAAACAGTCCCAAAGTTTGCTCCAGGGGACCCTGTCAAATGCCTTTTCCAAATCTATGAAACAAAGATGGATCTCACTCTTATACTCAAGGGCCTTTTCACTCAGCTGTCTGAGTGTGAAGATTAGGTCTTGAGTACTTCGGTTTGCTCGGAATCCACACTGGACCTCATCCAATTGTTGCTCAGCTAGGTGTCGGAGTCTCTGCTCTAGGATTCTAGAGTAGATTTTACCAGGGACACTGAGAAGGGATATGCCTCTATGGTTTCCACATTGTCGATTGTCACCCTTTTTGAAAATTGGTGTAATGATGGCAATCTCCCAATCCTTTGGTATGACCTTGTTGCACCATGCTGCCTGTAGGACCCTTAAGAGTAATAGGTTGCCTGATGCTCCCATGTACTTAACCATTTCTGGTTTTATGCCATTGTTACGAGGGGGGATTTTTTCCTCTCTTTCTTATTTATATAATGTCACCACTGTTGCAAAACCTCCTCTGTTTAAATGTGTGACCGTTGAAAATTTTCGTTGAATGAAGGAAGCTTCCACTTCCATTGGCCAGTGCATCAATTCATTCATTTTATTTCTGCATCGTGCTTGATGGTGTATTACGCGAAGATGGGTTTATAATCTTGTGACTATCACAACTGTTGGAACTAGTCAACCTCAATGAATGTGATAAGTCCCTTTTGAGTCCAAACAATTTATTACACGTTTCAGACATCATACGTTGATCATGAATACATCACATATATATAATTTAGAATCCTATATTGAATCAGCTATCTTGCATATCAGTCCTTTGTCCCGTCAATCTGAATTACTGTAGGCAGAACGACATAACTATATGCACACGTGGTTGGTAATCCCAACGACCGACAGTGAGATTATGCGTCTGGCACTAATGTAACTGAATACGGACTGTTAATTCATCTTGACTAGGTTTAGTCAATTACTAACCTGTAACATTCATCTTTCTTCATCATAACAGTGGACTGACCCATGTCCATAATAAATACAATATAACTGTGTGGCACTCCATGCCCGACACTATAAGAATACAAGGACACGTCTTCTCAGTTCGACGGTCATTCAAGAAAGGGTCCTGTCTCTTAGTCACGGTGCGTGACTACCAACGCTGAAACGTCACAGCGTTCAATAGGCTAATAATATTTTTACATTACATTAAACGTTGTAACCCCTAAAATCGCATGCTGCTAACCTCTAGCAGACAATGCCAATTAAACTACCGTAACAATTCCCTGTCCACCGGGGGGAAAAAAAATCTATTCGATAGATTTTTTTTTTTTTTTTTAAAACCTATGTGAATGAATAATATCAAAAATTTAACAAAAATGCGACATATGGCCTACGATATTCTGTCTAGAACAGTGTCGTGGTCATGTCGACTAACTAACAGTCATCTAATATATTAATGATCATATTATACATAAATGTTATACATAAATTTTATATGAACTAAAAGAGAATGTCTAATGTTGATATCTAATTAATTAATTAACTTAAAATATGTCGCAATGAAATGTCACGTCAGACTAATCTAAAGAATAAAAATTAAACTAATTAATTATACTGAGTGTGTAATAAGAATAAAGTTGTAGAAAATCTAATGTAAGAAAAATGAAAGAAGATGTTAAAGAGAGAAAAAAAAATAAATGAGAAATAAAGTAGAGAAAGAAAATAATGTATAAATTTAACTTAGTTATGTGTGTTGGACATTAATTAAGTTTAGTGTTAAGTTGTTAATACCTATCTAAATTAACTAATTAAATAATAAAGTAGTATGTAATGTGTCAACATAATTATTAACTATATAATATAATAGTTACATCCAATAATATTATCTAAGAATCATGTGAGTTTTTATTTTTTTCTTCCTTTCATTTTTATTTTATTTTCAAATTTCATTTAATTTTTTTCATTTTTATCTCACATTTCATTTTAATTTCCATTATTTCAACGACTTAATTAAAATTAATTAACGTTGGATATGATGATCCATCCGTAGGCTTGATCCTTGTGAATTCCAATTAGAAAAAATGTTTAAGTGTTCCAATTCACAAGTATCGACGTTCTTGACAATAGTTCATGTCACATACTGAATTAGTTCGATAGAATTTCATTTATTTTCACTTGATTCACGAAATTGTTTCAAATAGTTTTATCATGAATGGACACCAAGCAAAGTCCCGGCGTAAATACGAACATAGTGTCACTTGATTTCGTTTATTTTGTATAACGCAAGTCTTTAGTGAGCAGATACGTGTATTGTAGGCAATGGTTCCTTTCTATGTCGAAAAGCAACAATAGTGCTATGTATTTTGGGTAAGTTTCTGCGACGTTATTAATGTTCATGACTCGACATCAGAAGGGTTTCTAGAGAGAGTATCTGCCAAGACGTTCTCTGATCCTGTAATGTACTCAATGGAGAAATCAAAAGGCTGAAGCAAAATAGCGTATCTTGTCAGCTTCGGGCTCTTGTGATTTGCACGACGTAGTGATGCCACCGCTTTCTGATCAGTCTGCACCACAAAAGGAGCTCCTAATAGAAATTTTTCGAGCTTGGTGATCGACCAGATGACAGATAATAACTCCCGGTCAACTGTGGAGTACTTGATTTCAGGTGGCTTAAGTTTTTGTGAGACGTACATTGTGGGATGGAGGACGTTGTCATGGTATTAGAGCAAACATGCGCCAATTCCATAATTACTTCCATCTGTGCGGAGAATAAACTTTTTGGAAGCATCAGGTAGTCTCAAAATCGGTGGGTGTGAAAAAATATCAATAATATTAAGAAATATATTATTACACTCACCAGTCCATGTCACCTTCACTGGCATGTCCTTTTTTAATAAAGATGATAAAACAGCCGTGATAGATGACAAGTTAGGTACGAATCTGCTGTAATATTGGACTAGACCTAACAAGCTTCTAACCTGTTTCTTCGTTTGAGGAACGGAAACGTTTAAAATTTTAGAAACCGTACTAGGTAGTGTTTGGATATATCCTGCTCCAATGATGTGTCCCAAAAAAGTTATTTCATGAAACGCTACTTGTAATTTTGTGGGTTTAGCAGTTAAATTATTCATTCTTAATGTGTCTAAAACGTATTTAAGACCCGAAAAAATGTTCCTCAAATGATGAACTAAATAAGCATATGTCGTCTATGTATGTAATGATGTCTGGTCTACCTGAAAAAATCTGTCGCATCATGCGAACAAAGGTAGCTGGAGCGTTAACAAGCCCTAAAGGCATAACATTCCACTGGTATAGACCTTGCGGAGTGGAAAACGCTGTGTAGTATTTAGCTTTTTCGGTTAGTGGTATCTGCCAATAACCTTTAGTTAAGTCTATCTTAGTGAATATAGTTGTGGTAGATAGACGTGGCAGTAAGTCGTCGAGAAGTGGATGTGGTTCGCTATCAACTATAGTTTGTGCATTTAATTTTCTATAGTCGACGCATAGTCTAATGTTATTGTCCTTCTTTCGGACAATAACTAATGGAGAAGAAAATGGGGAATTACTAGTTTCAATAATTCCTAAAGATAACATCTGTTCAAGTTCCTTAGTAGTTTTAGTAAGAAAGTGTAGAGGAACAGAATATGGATGTACCCGAATTGGAGTATCATCGTTAAGAGTGATGTCATGACTAATGACTGATGTGCAACCTGGAACGTCGGTCAACACATCTGGATAAGATTGTAGAAGTTCAGCAATCTGTTGATGCCGTTGCGGTGTAACCGACGAAGAGATGGTTACGTCCCGCTAAGATTCAGTAGGTTGTACTACAGGTACAGGTAATGCCAACTGTACCTCAGGAAAAGAAGATTCTTCTTCCTGGATAACAGACAAATTAGAATAGTGACATGTAGGTACGAAAGTGTCATCTAGTTCATGAAAAATAGCTTGTAGATGTTCAGGACGAGTATGAAATTGTTTGAGCATATTTATGTGAAATATTTTGTGATGTCCCTTAATGTCCAGGACATAATCAACATCAGAAATCTTATTGATAACCTGGTATGGACCATTCCACGAGATGAGTAGTTTATTATTGTTATGTGGCAATAACACATAAGCTTGATCTCCTGGAAATAATTGACGTAATCATCTGCTACTGTTGTGGAAAGTTCTAGCTTTAGCTTTAGCAGCCTCAGATGAAGCTGTTGCCATTTTGCAGGCATCAATAATGTTATTCCGGAGATTAATTACATACTCATAGGATGACTGGGTATCCTGAGTCATCTCGGAGTCAATCAATAAGTCTTTTATTAGTCCCATAGGACCTCTTGGTGGAGCGCCAAAGACTAATTGAAATGGAGAGAAGCCAGTTTGTTCATGTGGCACCTCTCGATAAGCGAATAACTCGGCTGGGAGTACTCTGTCCCAGTCCTGTGGATTTTTAACTGTAACTTTATGTAACATTTGTTTGAGTGTGCGATTAAGTCTTTCTACTGCACCATTACTCATTGGGTGATAAATGCTACTGAGATTTCTATCTATATTCCAAGTTTTCATTACTTCTGTCATGGTCTCAGATATAAATTGAGATCCATGATCTGATAAAAGCTTCCTAGGAAAACCTACTCTAGAAAAGATCAGGTGTAGTGCATCAGCTACATCTGTGGTGGTGGTGGTTTTCAATGGGATGGCTTCTGGCCATCGTGTGCACAAATCGATGCACGTGAGTACAAATCTATGTCCTCTGGCTGATGGTAAAAGTGGGCCAATAATATCAATGGCCATCTTGTCAAAGGGTCTCACAGATATGTCACAAGCCTGAATAGGCGCCGTGTGAAAGGCTCCTCATGCTTTCACTTCCTGGCATATCATACAGGATCATACGTACTGTGAAATATCTCGTGATACTCCCGGCCAAAAAAAAGAAGATAATACTCGAGAACATGTCCGAGTATATCCCATGTGACCTGCGCACTTAGAATCATGTGCGTGTTGAAGTATGTACCGTCTAAAAGCAAAAGGTACCATGACCTGTTGTCTTACTTGAGTTTTATCCATAAAACATCTTAATAATATGTCATTTTTAATAATAAACCAATGATTATTATTATTGTTCATATCAAGATTGTTGACCAGTGCAAAAAATTTTTTTAATGATCTGTCTTCCTTCTGTTTTGCAGCAAAGGATGCTCGGTCAATCGAAGAATGAACCTCAATATTTTCATGTTTGTCTGTTTCCCTTTTTTCAGTGTCCATAGTCTCTAATTGTTTCGTCTGTGCTCTGGTTATCACTGCATTTCCGATGCATAGATTATTTTTTTCCCATTCAATAATCTCTTCTGGTGTGCAATCCTTACTTCCATGTATGCATCCCACCATAAGGTCGGCAATTGGGTTCCTTAACATGCATGCTTTAACGTTGCCTGTGAAAAAAGGTGTATTAATATGTATAATAGCAGTTGGATAACATTCTATTGTTCCTCCAAAAGTCATGCACCTGACATGTTCTCCAGTTGCACAATTAGGATGAACAAGTGACTGACGGATTCCGATCGTTGTCGATCCAGAATCTCTTAAAACTGAGACGATGGATCCATTAACCTTTCCTCTGTTGAAAATTAGCGAGCCTGTTCCGTCATTGACTGCCAGACTGACTTCTGGGAGAATGTGTCCGCAGTTCAGAACCGT